>JAKNSH010043442.1:0-15819 GCA_027790015.1 Cymbopogon flexuosus
CTTACTGTCCTGTACCAACACCTGCTTCTCTTTAACTAACCGGACATAGATTCATTCGCCAATCGCCATATACAAACCCTTACGGTAAACCGCATATACTAATCTGTCACTAACGAACAGAACACGAGAAGAGACACAAGGAATCACGCCATGGACCAGCCTCAGCCTCTCCACGCAACAACTTGGCTTATGCGAGCCGCGTAGTTGTGCTCGTGAATCATGATAGGAAAGGATCGAATAGGACGAGCGATATAGTACATACTCCATATTATCTCGCTAATGCACTGCACGCAAGGCCAGGCCATTTTTTGTCTTGTCCAATAGTGTAACGGCGGTAATGTTTTGCTGGGTGCATGCAGCAAGAAGTGGTGGACGTCCTGGAACGGTGGGAGCTGGTCATGACGGCGGCGAGGCGAGGCGACCTCGGGAGCCTCGAGTCCCTGCTCAGCAAGCGTGCCGGCGTCCGCGGGCGCGATCAGTACGGCCTCACGGCGCTCCACCTGGCGGCGATCAAGGGCCACTGCGACGCGATCGCCCTGCTCGCCGGGTCGGGCTGCATGGACGTCGAGTGCGAGGACGTGGAAGGGCACAGGCCGCTGCATCTCGCCGTCGAGGGCGGCCACGCCGAGGCCGTGGAGCTGCTGCTCGACATGGGCGCCGACGTCAACGCCAGGACCAGGCGCGGCGCCACGCCGCTCCAGATGGCGGAGGCCATGGGGTACGAGGCCGTCGCTCAGCTTCTGTGCGCTAGAGGCGCTGAGGTGGCTGCTGCACCGGCGCTGTGCGTCGCGTCGTCGTCTTCATCGTCCATATCGTGCGCCTGATTTGATTTGCTGGTTTCAGAGTTGGGAGACTGTTGGAAGGACACAAAACTGCACTGTATTGTATAGGCCTTGTTTAGTTCCCAAACTTTGCATGTGCAAACTTGGAAAAAACACTATAGCGCTACTGTAGCGTTTCATTTGTATTTGGTAAAAATTGTCTAAACATTGACTAATTAGACTTAAAATGTTCGTTTCGTAAAGTACAACCAAACTGTGCAATTAGTTTTTGATTTCATTTACATTTAGTACTTCATGTATGTGTCGGTATTTTGATATGATGGAGAATCTTCCTTTTTCATAGTGAATTTAGGGAAAAATTTTGAAAACTAAACAAGACCATAGTCTAAAAGTAATAGTGTGATGGTCGATTGGCTGCCTTTACTATACGCAGTGTGATGGTGCAAAAAGAAAAATGGAACTGCAGTGCTCTACATGTTGATGTTATGGTGTGTATTACTATGCAGGAAAACATGGACTGTTCCTCACTCATCATATTATTCATCAGCTTACAAAATAAGTTTGCAGCCAACTTGCTATAAGAGGGAACCGAAGTAAGTTTTTGCCCCATAGGCCCATACCAAAGTTTGCAGTCAACTTTTAGTAATCATCTATAATATAGCTACGGAGAAAATGAACTAAGCACTCTCCCTGCACTATCCAGAACATCAGTGACAACTGAAAGTTATATTTTGTTAGACTCTACTACTTATCAGAAAGATACATGATTTAGTTCACACCTTCCCAACCAGCACTGAGATGTTTTTTTCTCACCATGTCCTGGAAACTGATTGAATAAGGGAGCTTCTTCTTCCTGCATCAGATAAATAGAGTCAGATGCTAAATAGATGAATAACTGGTACTATTGCTGTTTACAATTGGCAATAGAGAAAACTTCCGGATTAAATGCTTACCAATAAAAACTAGCACCAACCCACCGGTTGAAGATGAAGGCACTATGTCAACAATTGTATACAAGAACTAGAAAGAAGCAACAGCTTCAGGATTAACACAAGATGGCCTCTTTGCATTGTAGTAGAAATGGGCAATCATTTGAACCAGCTCATCTGCAGTCCTTATCTCTGTTTAATATGCGAAAGACAATCATGTTGTGACTTACTAGTAGAACTTTTGGCAACTGAAACTTCAAGGATTGCAAAAAAAGTAAAAAACACACAAATAAAAAAGAAAAAGCCATAGGATCCAAATCGTTGCAATGTTTCTCCTTTTCACATGAAGTACAGGATTACTACAAGAACCAGTTAGCCAAACGATTGAGCAAGAAACAAAAACACTAGCAAACAACACTGAATTTGTAACAAAAAAGAACTGTTTTTCAATAACTAGATCCCCAGAGGATTGCTCTGGAGATGGCATGGAGGGAATCAGAGAGACAACTGGCAAGGACTAAATCCATGCCCGTCACGCCCACTATGTGAAAAGCTGCTATGCCTGATCAAGCACAGAAGAAAACCATCCCCATCTGATTCCTTGACTCTTCTCTGTATCTCAAGGTGTCTGCCAAGTAACCTTATCCAGATGAGTGCTGCTCCACCAGGATGGACCAGAAGCCAAGAACAGTATCCTTCTAAGTACTGGTGTTGCAGACCATGCAGAGCCAATGACCTGCATCTGTTCCATGTCAAGGACTGATGTTTGGTGGATTTCAATTGGGTTGGATTGGTCCTATGTTTTGGTTCTAAACTTCTCATCATTTTGATCGCTGACTATTCTTGCATCAATGTGACCTTGCACAGATTGAATTGATCACTGCTTGTCTTAAGGTGTATGCATTAGGCTGGTCGTCGTGTATCCATGGTGGTATTGTGCTACATCTCCTGGTTTCAAGCTTGTCAGACGGCCTGGCACAGGGTGGAAGAGTGGTTTTGTATCTCCAAGATAAAATACTGGGATCCTGCACTTATCGATGAAGTTGCACTACGAACTAGTGTACACCAACTATTACATAATGCATATTACTCTGTATTAAATCAGAACAGTAGCAGTAATTAAATAAGGCAGAATGGTGATTAGCCGTGGATGCAGTAAGTTCCCAAGTCCCAACATCTGTTCCCGGAGATAGGACACTATTTTGCTGCAAGCTGTAACAAGACATCCGACAAGGTTGAGGACCGGGAGATAGGACGCACATGCTGGCCAAGTTCACACACCTCAGAGAAGAGTAATCAGAACTGGCCACAGCAAGAAAGCGGTCCACAGGCCAACTGGATTGAAATCAATGCAAACCAATCCAACCAAATCAAGTTCACTAACATTTGTCCACAGCACCGTACTGGTAGAGCAACCAGCCAATGAGTACACACAAGTAGCGCTGCTAGAGAGTGAATATGTTAAGGGGTGCTCCCCTAACATGGTGCAGAAAGCCAAGCATGAGTTTCGAGCAACTTTCTTCATGGAAGTCTTTTGCATAGCAGCATGGATTATTTGGATTGGAAGCAAAGGAGCTCTTATTTTTCAGCGAACTCCTCACTTTCAAGGCCTCAGCCCTCAAGACAGGACTTCTCGGGTCTCTTTGGTTCATGACCTGGCACTCTGGCAGGCAGCGATCCAGGAGATCCCGATCCTGACTGCCAGGCGACCAGGGCATGTTTTGCTTGCATCCCAGGCACGTCTTCCTGGCACGAGCGTCGTCCCCAAGCGCCTAGGGTCAGGATGGATGCCTGGTCACTGTCCTGCCTGGGAGTCCGTAAAGCAATCAGACCCAAAGTCTGACGGCCAGATGCCTGGCAGGCAAACCTGCCTGGACGCAGAAAGCAGAACCAAACAGGGCCCGAAGTTTTATTGCAGTTACACAGGATTCAAGGGCCTTTAGAATTGTCCTTTTGTTCCTGAATTTCCTCTCTTTTTGTAGGTTGTAGTTGTTTCAGCCCTAAGCTTCCTGTATAGATCCTTCTATTCTTCAATCGTGTAACAGTTTTTCACCTCTATTTTTATGTTTATAGGGTTTTTTTTCATTACAAAAGTAGGAATTTCCTCTACTATTTTGCATTTTAAACGAGTTGCTCTCCTGATCAGCACTGCAGGGTGATGTCGCTGGTGCAGTGATGCTGGGGCTGGAACAGACTGGATGGACCTTTCAGCATGGAGATGAGACCTTTGGAGATAGAAGAAAATGGAGGAGGAACTCCAATAGGAACCCTGGTCAGGAGCTCAGCCTTTATGGGCCACATGGGCGTATAAATCTGGAATGCGTCCTTTGCTCCATTGTGAAGAGAATCAAGTCATAAATCTCCTTTTCTCTCCAAACTTCTAACCATAGTTTTCTCTTCTTCTCAAATGTCACAATGATAAGTAGGTCTCACCTCTACTTCTCTATTTTGTTTCCCAATTAATTTTCCATAAGAAAAAGATAATCCTCAGTAAAATTTTACAGAATTCTCACAAGGACAATTCTAACTATTAACAAACATAATGTGTGGATAGGTTAGAGTGTTAGTTTGACATACCTTTTTCTCTGTATAAGATCTTGTTTCCCCTAAGGAACAATAACTGCGGACATTCTCTTACTTGAAGTGCATATGCCAAATCTCTCTCAATATTTATATCAACTTTGACTGTCTGTTAAACAAAACAAAACTTAGGACCTGCACAAAGACCAGAGTAACCTAGCCAAATAATCAAAAGATGCTATTCAAACTTACCCGAGGAGGTAAGCGGTCTTTAGCATTCCAGTATACCTTAGCAGCCTTTTCCAACTCTTGAAGGAACTTCCAATTGTCAGCAGCCCTGCAAACCACAACATCACACAGGGTCCACTACTAAACAATCAAAGCCTCCTGGAAATGAACTAATAAACTTCACCCTAAACATCGTATGATTGTAAGAAATTCCAGAAAGTGAAGCTCGTTTTGCCATTTATCTGTCAGTACCAGGACAGTTCTAAATTTTCTAGGCTCGTTTGATTCACACTTCACAGATATCCGCATTAAAGCTTAAATGGTGATTGGATTACACACAGCACGCACCAATGTCCAAACATAATGCCAACAGTTTACGAATTAAAATTAGACAGTGATGGATGATTTTTACCTGTTGTAGCGCTCGAAGACTAGGACGACTAAGGGGCTGGGGTGGAATGCGAAGCTCTCCCACTCCAAGCAATTGATTTCCTTGACCCACCCCTCGTCGACCTCCCCTTCCCAATCGATCTCCACCCCGTCCACCGTGACATTTCTGATGGAATGCTTGTCGAAGTACTCTGACGCCCGGATCCCCCACCCGACATCGGCATCCAGCGGCCAGTTCGGGTCCTCCTCTTCCACCACAGGCTTCAGTTCTCCCTCTCCCTCCCCCTCCCCCTCCTCATCTGGTACTTGCTCCTCCTCGGCCTTCGGCTTCAGGATGTCGCCTTTGCCCTCGAGGACGTCAGGGTCTCGCTCCCGGATGGAGGCGAAGACCTGCTCGAGGCGGCCGCGGACGAAGTCCTCCACGGCCGCCGCCTCGCTGCGGCGCCCACGGCGTGGCTTCCGGGGCTTGGTCGTGGGGAATCCTGCCTCGGTGGAGTCATCCGGGTTCCGGCTGCGGGCCTCATGTGTGGGCTTCGGTGGTTCCGGGCTCGACGTCGGCTTCGGAGGCCGTGAAGCCGAAGAATACGGCGGAGGAGCCGACGAGGCGAGGATGAGATTGCGGCGGCGGCCATGGCTGCAGCCGACAGGGCTCCAGCTGACGGTGGGGGTTGAGGGTTTAAGGGCGGTGAGGGTAGGGAGACGAAGCATCGTTCGCGGCGAGAACGGGCGCGAGTATGCGGTTGCGGCTGGGCTTCGCCGGCCGGCAGCGGCGCGTGCGCCCGTGCTATCCGAATGACGGTTTCTCCTCCGCCGTTGGTCTCGTGATCTCCTCAAATCCAACGGTATTTAGCGCTTGTAGCCTTTCTGAACGCATGACTAATGTGAGGAACCGCCAAAATGAGAGCAAATGGGGTTTTTCATATTGATAAAAAAGAGATATTTTAGTGAAAAGAATCAGCCCCAATAGTCTTTAAGTTTATGCAAGACAAGAGCTTAAATATGATACCACCAAATGCATCTCATCTCATCCATGGTATCTATACCACTAAATGTATCTCATCTCATCCATGAACCCGGCGGTCTCTGTCTTCTTGTCACCTTCCCTTGCCGGGTTCCTCCGCTTGCTGGCACAGCGCATACGCCCCCTCGGAACCCTGCCTTGGTGGCCGCCGCGGCGCCTCACACCGCCGACACCATCTTTCTTCGCGGGGCGTCGCCGACCTTGATGGCCGCCGCGACCACCATCTCCCTCATGTGCCTCCATGGCCATCTGCCTTCCTCCACCTGCTGATCTCGGGATGGTTTTAAAAGATTACTCTCAAGTGTTTCATAAGATCAAACAAGTTTTCGTTAAAATTAGATTTAATATATACTGGCTCGGACAACTAAAAACCAACTTGGTCTGGTTTTAAAACTTAAACTGACTTGGACAACTAAAAACCAAATCAGGCCGGTTTCAAAACTAGCTTAAGGTTGTGTTCGTTGAACTGATATCGGCTGATATCGGCAGGTCAGTCAGTTGGCTGCTTTTGGCTGGGCTGAAAGCCTATCAGTCATTCAACCGATTTCAGACCAGATTTTGATAAGCCGAACACAGCCTAAGGGCCGGTTTCAAAACCTGCCTTGGCCCATATTCGTCAATTTAAGTCCAATTTATTTATTTCATTCTTTCGGTTCAAATTTGTCTACCCTAAGCCTTGTTTAGATGCCTCAAAAAGGCTAGAAATTTGACTCAATCTCCATCACATCAAATATTGTGTCATATGTATGGAACATTAAATATTAGTAAAATAAATAACTAATTACAAAGATTAGTTGTAAATCACAATACGAATCTTTTAAGCCTAGTTAGACAATGGTTGGACAATATTTATTAAATACAAATAAAAGTGCTACATTATTTTTGAGGCTAGAAATTTACCATTTAAACGAGGCCCTATTTTGCTGTTAACACGTACACAATGCCTACACGAAAAACTCAATTCGTGGATCTTCTTTTTGATTCAAGATTTGTGCAGGTCCACCTCACATCATTCGCTCCACTCCAGGCATCAAACGCCATGTCGATGAACACTCGCAGCGTGTCAGAACTCAGAACAACGCACTTGGGCTCGCCGAGGGATTCAGATCAGCTGACTTCAGGACGAGTGACGTATGGCTGCAGTCGCCGGAATCAGGTCCGTCCATTCGCATCCAACGGCGAGACGCTCCAGGCTTGCAACTACTAGGCCATATATGTGTAGTCCAGACCCAGCCCATCCAAGCCCACCAGAGCACAGAGCACACGCATCTTCCTGTGGACTACTCCGCCGGCGGCTCGTCCTTGTCCTCCGCCGCCGCTGTCCTCGTCGATTGACCCTGAGGTGCTATCTGCGAGGCCGTACATCCGTCTTCCTCGCCTTCTAGTCACCTCGGCACTCAGGCAGCGGCGTGCCAGGTGCTACTGCTCCCCAGGTGCTCTTTGGGTCGGGGGCTCCTTGCTCGTCGCCGGCTGCCGGTCGCCGGCCGTTCGTTTGCCGCCCATGTTGTGCCCAAGTTGCATCGCTTTTTCGCCTGAAGCACTGTCAAGTTGGAGCCCCTGATTTGCGTGCTTCAGGTACACTATGCAACCGCAAAAGGAATTTTCAGCAGGTTGCAATCAGAGCAATCTTCAGAAAAGTGTCTGAACTGGGAAAATCAAGATGCCATGCATGAGATGGCCGAGCATGGATTGTTGAACACTTGTGTTTTTCAATTGCAATTTTGCTTACATCATGTAGCAATTGTGAATGACATTAGATGCCCTCGTACTCTTGCTTCAGAGGCATTGCTGATTTTGAAAGTTCATAGGCTGCATAAAAAAGATGTCCTTGTACTCTTGCTTCTAGCATCGCGGAAAAAACATGATACATGTGTTCTGGGAACTATTCCAACAAAATTAAGGGAACATTCATTCGTTCAGTCGAGGCAGCCATCAAGGTCATGCTCAGCCGGCGACAGGAACTTCGAGCTCACTATCTCAGGATGGGGTAGGCAGCTCGATCGGCATCGCCCTCGCCCTCGCCCGGCACTGGGTCAACTCTGATGCACCGTGTGCCCACACAGCTGCGCGCCTGTCTGCCTGCCCCCAATCAAAGGAGTCTAGAGACCGGGAATAATCTGACTTGTCAACAGATGGCCCTTCAGAGTTCGGAATTTCAAGGTGGGGTACGGGTTATGTCTAGAACTGGAAATTTGCATAAAACACTTTTAGACATACTGTTTCCATTTTTTTAGTAGCCTAGCAAAAACCTAGATTTAAGATAACTGAGCCCAAGAAATTGCACATAATTTTAAAACAGGGGTATATAAGTTTCAGGGTTCCCTAATTTGAACTGACGATTATATAATTCTACAGCATTGTGCAAACTCATACACCGTATCAAAGTATATAGTTAGGGATTTGCTATAATACAACCGCCACGTCCAGCACTGCACGACATCCACCAGGTAAGAAAAGCATCGTCTAAAACCAATCAGGCGACTGGAGTTTAGGAGTTGTGATATTGTTAACATATAAAAAACGAAAAACAAAGAAAAATAAATCAGTCTTTCTCTAGGGGCAGACGAAATGACAACCGTACTTAAGAAAAAAAAAAAGATGTATCTAAAATGTCTGCATGTTTATTGGGGCGACTTGCATATTGTGTGCATGTTTGTAGAGGTGATTGGGTGTGTGTGTAGCTGAGTATCTGTGTTCTTTATTGTGTATTTTTTTTGAAACTTTTAACTTCGATTTGAAACGATCCTTTAACTTAATAGATAATTGGCAAAAATAATATGTGTGGTTTTCTTTTTGGAATGAGATGTTTAAATTTCTCATATTACTATTAATAAATAGGTCATAACTTTCTAAATATGAGAGTGCTAATTTGTTGTTCTTTTGAATGTTTAGTGGTAGCACTATAGCATCTGCGCTAACAACTTTTTTATACAAATTATGTGGTTTTTATCACACGTTCTAATGATAAAGGCCTTTTGTAGAGCTCTAAATCAAAAATAAAATGATTTTTTGAAGCTAGTAAGCAAGTATATGTAGCTCTAAATAATATCTAATTTAAAGTTGAGGTACGGCAAGAGTATTTAGATGAATAATTTTGTGTGCGTGCATGCTGCATGGTAGGTTGAGTAAGGAACATGAGGGCACTCTCATATGTTCTAGAACATGTGTATAAGCCTAGCTCGTGATCGAAAGCTAGCTTTTCTCTCTCTTGTATCGATATAAAAAAATGTTTAGAGCTAGCTTTTCTCTATCTTGTATCGATATAAAAACCTATTGTGCTTATTTTGTTGGATTAGACATTCTAGTGCATTGTTTTCAACTAAAAATAGTCAGGTTTGTATAAACGGTACACCTTTTTCTTCATGAATTGAACCGTGTACTCTAGTGCTTTCAAATAAAAGCCAATCAAATGTTCATACATATTGGCAGAGATAGAAACAATAGCGCAAGGAAGGGTAGAGTGAGGAAGGTTAAAATATGCTAACTTTTTTAGATGGTCATATACACAGACACAGCCATGTCCACACTCACACATATCAATTTCTATGAGATACTGGCTAACGAGTCTTCAGATTGATGGTATCACTGTCAAGGGGCATATCATGTCCACCACTAATTAATAAATAAATGCAAAAATAGTTGGAACCGCGGAAACCCATGATGATTCTAGTACTCAAATCAAGATTATAGGTTCCATTGCAAAGCACTCAACCAACTGAACACTTTCCATAAAATTTATGTAGGCGCTGGGAAGATTCCTATAGGAAACTCACTTTTCGAATTTTTTCCGCGCTTACATAGAATTTATAAAACACTTTCATAAAATTATTTATGAATATTTCTTCAAACAAATTAAAGTTATCTAAGAAGAATCCTCAAAGCAAGTTTTCTACAAATTTTCTAAAGACATTTGAAACATTTTTGGTGAGCTTATGCTAAATAAATCAATGACTGGGATTACCGGGATAACAAAAGCGGTGGTGTGCAAAATTGTTGTCCCGCTCAAAACCATAGTGTTTTGATTGGAGATGTATCCCACCGAAAAATAGATTATCTATTAATGAAATGGAAACCTATATCTCATACATACAGCAACTTTATTCCTTAGAAAATACAACTGCATGATTAATTAAGACTAATTTGTTGTTGACCATAGAACAACTTATTCCATTCACAACTAGAATTTCATTCTTCTCCTAGTGTTTTACCATTCAAAATTTAGTATAAACTTTCCCTACTAAATGTCTTATAGTGAAACTTCCATGTGCAATGACTAGTGTTAGTGTTTTAATACTATTTAAAAACACTAGGAGAAGCCCACCATTTTGGTAGTGTTGCCACCTCAATTTACTATGATGTTTGTATTGATTGATGATAATATGAATATATATTTACAATATATTAGTTACTATAGCTTATGCTGATATTTACCATAATGTTACAGTGAATCACCTAAGAGGAGTTATAGTAATAGTATACTCATTATGGTAACTAAAAATGACCATAGAATAAGTTACTATATGACCGACCATGAACTCAAAATGATCATAGAGTAATTTATTCTATATGACCGGCCATGAAGTATACCACGGTCCACAGACACCTGTGTATGTATAAGAAGATCTTACCTGATGGAGGCCAATGCATGTTCATGATAAAGAGGAACTGTATGTGCGGGTACGTATTTGGAGAATACAAAAGACACATATACCCTTTATTTTGTTTTTAATTGATCAAACATTATCATAAGTGTGATTTGTGGAGATTAATTGATAAATAACAAGTAACAATATAATACCCAATTTATGATACTATATCTAGGGAGCGTATGCTATAAAACCAAAGAGCGTATGTTTCCATAGCATGCGTTCCCCTATGTCTAATGCAAACTATCTCTCTCTTACCCCTTAAGATTTAATTTCTTGAATTTGGATAAATTTTTAAATGTTTGAGTATACATTATGGAGACTGAGTATTATATATATGTTTAAGAGATATATATGCCATACGGAGTAATATTTATATATACTATCAACCTCGCATGCACTATGTACGTATAATACACGCTACAGGTGGTACGTGCTGTAGGTACATGCAGATTCTTTGGGCACTGGGGTGGGGGCCACCCAGGTGAATGGGTCTTGTAGGCGTTAGCTCCCATCAGCCTCATCCCCCTCCGCTCACAACACTTCACCAGTAACATTCATCCCCCTTCCTCCCCGTTCCCGGTTCCCCGTCGCTCTCCGACTCCGCTCCTCTCTCTTTCCGGCGTCACATCTCGATCCACCCCGTCGCGGCCCCCAGATCTCTCTCTGCTTTACCGCACCCTCCGCGCCCCGGTGCGCGTCCACTCATCGCGATCGCCTGCTCGATCGATTCATAGCTCGACTCGCAGCTGCGCTTCTTCCTTCTTTGTTCTTCACTCAGTCAGCCAGCCAGTCGCTCGCTCGCTCGCCATCGCCAGCTCGCACTTGCATGGATCCCTCCGGGCCTGGCCCGTCGTCGGTCATGGGGCCAGCAGCAGGCGGCGGCGAGGCACCGGCCGTGGCTGCGCCGCCGCAGCGTCCGGCGCAGCTGAGTAGGTACGAGTCGCAGAAGCGGAGGGACTGGAACACGTTCCTGCAGTACCTGCGGAACCACCGGCCGCCGCTGACGCTAGCGCGGTGCAGCGGCGCGCACGTGATCGAGTTCCTCAGGTACCTGGACCAGTTCGGCAAGACCAAGGTGCACGCCGCCGGGTGCGCCTACTACGGCCAGCCGGCGCCGCCGGGGCCCTGCCCGTGCCCGCTGCGCCAGGCGTGGGGCTCCCTGGACGCGCTCATCGGCCGCCTGCGCGCCGCGTACGAGGAGAGCGGCGGCACGCCCGAATCCAACCCCTTCGCCGCGCGCGCCGTGCGGATCTACCTCCGCGAGGTGCGCGACTCGCAGGCCAAGGCGCGCGGCATCCCCTACGAGAAGAAGAAGCGCAAGCGCGCGCAGCAGCAGGCCGCCGCCGCGGAGCCTGCTTCGACGAGCTCGTCCGCTGCTGCCGCCGGGAGCGGGAGCAGCAGGGCTGCTGCGTCCGCCGCTCAGGCTGGCGGAGGGAGTAGCACTGCACCGAGCACCACTTGAGAGTACAGTACAGTAGACCCTGCAGATCTTGTTTAATTATCGTCTCCGCATCGCAAGATTTGAGCTTTCATTCTACTTTTGCTCTATGCTTCTTGCTTTCTGTCGGCGGTTTTCATTTCATCCTTTTTTAAGCTTGTTTTCGGATCTTTCTTCTTCCTGATTTATTAGTTAGGTCAGTAGTATATATACTATATGGCTAGAATTTGGTGTAGCCGATCGATCGACGGGAGAAAATGGGCTGCTAATCGGTGCAACTATGTGTTCATGATCTGATACATATGTATATATAGTATCCTTGTTGGTAAAGCAAGCTAGGACGATTTGAGGCCATGTTAATGGCTTCCTAGCTTGCTAATAATAACATTTCAGCTCAAACAAAATCTCCCAAGCAAGCATATATACTTTGCTTCTAGTTATGAACAGCATTGCATTCTGGATCTAGCTACATGCTATGATGCACTCGTGGAACTCAAACCACATTCATTGTAGTATTGCTGTATATATCTGTCTATCATCATTTCGCAAGCATTTCTTGGTGTGTGTTCCTTTTCTCTTGCTGAATACTATTAACAGCTCAGTTTGCATTCTTGGTGTGTCTATCGTGAGTGTGGTTCATATATCATGCAATTGATTTCTGTTGGATGATGAACTGATGAACTGGTTCAAATGGGGAGGCATACAGTCACTCGAAGCCGGCATTGATGGCGGTGCTCCCTCCCTCCAGGGCACACATGGCGCACGCCTCTGACGGACGCTACAGTTCCCGGCTTGCCCTATCTCCGTGACCCGGCCAGTCCGGCTTATCGTCCTCCCTGACCTGAGTACCTGACCTCCAGCTCACATTTATACCATATACTACTACTATCGGCGCGTGTGTGTCGTCATCTAGCTCGTCTCGGGAGGACTGGAGGAGTGTGAGGAGATAGTCGGTCGGCTAGGCATGCACCACGCGCGAGGGGGGTTTGAGTTTGACCTTTAAATAGAAAAGGACGCGGACGAGGGGGAGGAGGAGGAGGAGGAGATCTCTGCGCTAGCTGGTCCCCGGCCGGCCGGCGGATGCATGGATGGGACACTGTAGACTGCGCGCAGATGCTGCACGGAGGTCCATGGCACGGCACGGCATTCTGAAGCTCTGGCCACACGTGCACTCCGCCCACGCCCACTCACTCACTGTCACACTGACTGCCGCCATCTCTTTTTCTCACGCGCCGGACGCTTGATCCGCCGTGCACTGCGTCCTCTCTGTCGATCTCTGGCGCCCGTTGCCAGTGCGCGTGGTCCTTTGCCGGCCGGGATTTGCATGGTAATTGCCAAAGCCTCCTCTCTAATCGATCACTTGTTTTTTTTTGTCTAGTAACCTCTCTAGCTAGCTAAGCTCTGCATTGTTGAACGGTTCATCGTTCATTTATCTCTTCTGCTTTAATTTGCCTAACTGCACCTTTTCTTCAGTATTTCTCAAGCTACGTACCAGTTTAATTAGGATTCACTTCCAGAGATAAGGATGAATATAAACTGTATCTCCCTAGCTAGAGCCTAATTTATCATCCAGTACTGTCTCAGCTGTACGTTGCCCAATTGATCTGACGGAGTGCTTGCATTGCTTTCAGAAGTACATACACATAAGAGATTGATCGAGGACGACGATGAACAGTGGTTAGTGGTCTCCATTGGCATTGCTTAGCCTTTATTTCTCCCTCACTTTGTCAACAAAGGGCTCGCTCGATCTGTGTGTTGGTCAAGCAAACGCTTGGCCATGTCCACACTATAGCTTGGCATGGCTTGCCTGGGAGGAGAGGAATCAGGAAAAGCCGACGAGCCGCTGCTCACCCTCGCGTGCCCTGTACGTATGTGATCTGATCCCTCCCTGTTCCTGTATCGCCCGGCCGCCACACTTGGATATGCCGGCCCTCCTGCCTGCATGCTGCAGTGCTGCTGCATGCCATCATCAGCGTCTTTTTTTTTTTCTCTCCTTTTTTTCCGCGTCGGTGGCATGCGTCGCCGTTGCAATTGCACTGTGCAGCTGGCCACCACTGGCGAGGCGCAGCGACCGCCTCCGATCCTACTCAATTTTGCTGGGTCCTATGCTGGTCGATCACAGGCGGCCCGTGTTCTTGCCCGGACGGAATTGCTGTGCCTTGGAGAGTAATGTATCACATATATAATTGTCAGGTCTTGTCTGAAATTATTTGCATATAGACGGCTACTATATTATGCCTGCTGTATCTATAGCCTCTCTCGCCTCCCCTGGCTTGCACCATATTGTGCGAGACAAAGGCTTAACTACTGCTAGTACTGTACGAATCTTGAATTTTTTGTGCCCGTCTAGTAACTACAGTACAACATGCAATCATGTAGCAGGTTCCCATTGGCCATTGTCATCATCTCCATCGCCAATGTCTGGTACTATATCATCGATCGATCTTCTAGCTAGCTACTAGTCTAATAATCTAAAAAAATGGATAATGGAAGTCTGCTAGCTTCATATATGTAAATATATGTTAACCTTTTTTCAGTACGGGATAATTATATCTCAGGAATGATTTTCCTAAAAAAAATTCAGGAATGATAGACATCATTTGATTCTTCATCCACGATGATCATGATGCCATTTTAAATCATGTTTGTATGGTTAGGCGACAGCAGGTGGTAGACTGTACTACACGCTGTGGTGCATATATAGAGAGCTACCATCATCAACATCGTCGTCGCCTTGTTTTTTATGGTAGACATTGGATAGTAGCTAGTACAGTAACTGTTCTGATGGGATCCCCAGATACTGTTTGTTAGTACTTGATTGCATGAACAGAAAACCTAAGGCTGGAGCCAGCACACTGAATTTATGACTTCGTTTTCTCTACTGTTCTGATGCTTTTTTTTTTTACAACAATTCTGATGCTTCTGTTGTAACAGCAAGTATAATCCACTTGCTTCTCCTTATGAGCATATACATACATGCTCCTTTTATTCCAACTTATATAATATTTATACAATTCATGAATCTATAATTTGCTGTGCACTAACGTGTGGTTGCTTATAAAGAGGGTGGCCACATCGGTACTATATATTCTCTTATGCTTCCATATTCCACATCAGTCTTGAGGAGTCTACGGATAATAGAGGCTGTGCATGAATTAATTGAGTATTAACCAGGTAGTTAGCAATGTCCACTTCGTTTGAGCTACACATAGATGCTGGTGAATCTGGTGATGATATACAGAAGCAAACTAACAGAAGCTTTGCAGCTTTTGCACTAGAATAATTTTTAGATGTGCCCAATCGATGAGGAAAGCACTAGCATTTTTCCTGTTCCTAAAGTTGAAGAAGACAATAAGACCCCACTTCTATCATGTCGTTCCTTCCTCAGCCTACATAGTACGAGTATTATAGTTTCTTGTTAGATCCGTACACATGCAAAAATGCTATAATATATAGGGAGAGGCTCCCAGCCAGCTACTCAATTTCTTTACTAGTAGATTGCTAGCTGTGGACTGCAGACGCAGTTGGCTGAATATATCGAGCTGTGGACTGCAGACGCAGTTGGCTGAATATATCGATGGTTTGTTCATAATGTTTAATAATAGGGTTAATTGGACACACACCACTGCAAATTTCACGTTTTTGAAAGACACCATTACTATTTGTCTAATTGGTCTGGTGCCATTATAATTTTGCGAAAATTAGAAATACGCCATTATCTACACCAAAGAGGTAAATGGATTGTGCTGTATTTTCCTATGGACCATTCTGCCCTCCTTTCGTATCGTTCTGCCCTCCTACGAAAAGATGTACGCACGACGATCAGTTTGTCTGGCCATTCCCACACTTGCTTGATCGGTGG
>JAKNSH010043551.1:0-27387 GCA_027790015.1 Cymbopogon flexuosus
GTGGATGAGCTTTTTGTATGTTTAGGATCATCAGCAAGCACATGGGCTGTGAAGCTGTCAATGGTAACATACCAACCACATGCTGATTTGGAATCCACATTGCTAGTTTTTCGCCTAGTTATTAGCCTTGCTGAAGCTGAATATTAAAATAAGTTTTTTACCATGTCTCAGGTGGAGATATATTTGGAAAAAGTGAGGTGGGTATTTGGTCGAGAATTTCTCGTACTTCCTCTCCAGAAATGTTTTTTAAAAGTGCTGCTATGGAGAGGATCATTTTTTGTCTGTTCATATCTCAGGGACCTTCTTGACTTGTCCAAAGACAACCTGCAGATCAAGGAAAGTAAAACCCAAGGAATTTACATTTCTGGAGCAACAGAGGTCAGAATGAAAACCATGGCACCTTCCTTCCATTCTAATTTTCTGTGATATTCAGAAAGAAGTACTTGGCATCAGGATCTCCATGCTTTCACTTTGATATCTGGTATCTGTATTATCTCTGCAGATATCTATCCTGAACAGTTCGGATGCATTAGAGAACCTTTCTGTAAGTCTAAGCTTTACTTGGAGTGCCTTTCTATAAGCAGGTACTAATTTAGCTCTGTTGACCTGTTTATATTATATTACAGCAAGGAATTGCCAACAGAGCTGTTGGGGAAACACGTATCCTCTATTTGTCAATCTTGAGCCCTGAAATAGTTGTTCCAAATTTGATATGTTATGGCATCCTTAATGTAAACAGAAATGAACCTGGCTAGCAGTAGAAGTCACTGCTTATACATTTTCTCAGTACAATATGGATCCACTTCAGATGAGAGGTACACCAAACATCAAAGTTACATGTTTCTATGTGCATTTATCAATGGGACAAAAAACGGTGTTCATGTTGTTTTCTGCATCATGGCTGGATGGTTCTCGCCAACCATTGGCAACCTTTGCAACATGCAAACATTTGATAACTGTCAATATTCAGATTTCATATGCTGTTAATCAAGACTGTATTAAGCTAGTCCTGATTGTTGCTAAATATGCAATAGTCCTGTGTGCAATTCTCCTTTCTTGTTGGAGGTTGATATATTGTCCAAATGCTAGAATTATCTCTTCTCAAATGGTTGACTCTGGTATTGAGAAGCAAACATAGTTTCCTGGACTTATGTGCAATTCTCCTTTCTTGTTGGAGGTTGATATACTGTCTGCAGTTCATAATTACTTCTTACCCTTGCAGGATAACATCAGGGAAGATTATACTTGTTGACTTGGCTGGTTCTGAGAAAGTTGAGAAAACTGGTGCTGAAGGACGGGTTCTTGATGAGGCAAAGACAATCAACAAATCCCTCTCTGCTCTAGGAAATGTCATCAATGCCTTAACTACTGGTGAGAACAGGATGCGTTCTGGAAGGAACAAACTCAATAAAAAAGTTAGCCTGCCATGTGTCTGTGAATTAGCTTAACCTGTGTCATATTATTTAACCTTCAGGTAAACAGAATCATGTGCCTTTCCGTGACTCAAAACTTACGCGCATTCTTCAAGATGCGCTGGTTAGTCTAAAGTTTCTCCAGCACATTTTTTTCTTGAAGAGAAGCATATTCAGGACGAATGATATCATATGGCTTTGTCTAATCGCTAATGCTTGCCTACAGGGTGGCAACTCAAGAGCGGCATTGCTGTGCTGCTGTTCTCCCAGCCCATCGAATGCACCAGAGAGTCTGTCTACACTTCGCTTTGGAACCAGGCATGCCAGTCAATCAGTCTCACACCTGTGCCGCGCTGCGCTGCTGCCGGAATTCATTGCTCTTCTATGATAAATACCATTTCAGGACAAAGCTCATAAAGGCTTCTCCCAAGTTGATTCCTGAGGCGGTGGATAATACCAAGAAGCCCACCATGGAGACTCATGATCAGGATGATCTGCGTGAAAGGATACTGAACAAGGTCAGTAGCAACGAACCCGAGACGATTGATTTTATTTTAGCCTACATTTTCCGTCTGTCAGCATCTTTCTCTGAACCAAAACTTGTTTTCAGCTAAGGTTGAGCCTGAAGGAGGAGGATGTGGATTTGCTGGAGGAACTGTTCGTGCTGGAAGGCATCATCTTCGATCCCAGTTCTGTCACAGACATTGACTCGTTGTGCCAGGACACTGCAAGCGAGGAGATCTCGTTGCTGATGCAAGCTGTGGAGGAGCTCAAAGTAACTGTGGAAGAGGTAGCATCAAAACTCCAAACCTCCATTTTGTCATAATCAGGCTGTCTTGGCCTGGACACCAATGTTCTAACTTTAACTATGCCTTGCAGCTCACGGACGAGAACGAAAAGCTAAGGCGCATTCTCAAAGTCGCTCAGGAGATGACCGCTCAGGCCCAGCTTGCCGCTGCCACCGCCACCACTGCAGGAGCTGCCCAAAGCCGTACTCTGCTTGATCTCGTGCCGGCAGTCCTCCTCCGGCCCTTTGGGTTTGTAGACTGACGACAGAGCCAATGCCCATTGTCCTGTGAAGAACCATGTTAATACACTCTGGGCATATATAGGCGATATATATATAGATCAAGGATTCATGGACCATGGTATACTTGGATGTTCAGTCTGTTGGTGTACTTATGTCCAATCTGTTTGAAATGCGGCGAGTATACTGATTGTGTATGTGTATCAGATATTTCTCTTGATAATTTGACCGCTCGTCTTATTAAAAAAATTGGCCTTTTTTTAAGTACTGATGAATTGGCCTTTTTTTTTTCTTTTAGTATCAGGATTGACCTTTTTTATAAAAAAAATCTGTATCGGGATTGACTTGGCTCTGTTGCTCTAGCAACGCAAATTTTTGGTTTTGATCTGGAATATTCATCGGTTCATGCACACGTGGCTCAGAATCCAGCCGTTCATCTCCCTGGCACGAAAGCTCAGCATCCAGCCGTCCCGCCTCCTGTCCTCTTCCACCTCCCGCCCCAATCCCCCGCTCCTCCCCTCCCTATCCACCATCACCACCCTGGCCACAGCCACCACCACCGCCTATCACTGCACCGCCATCCTCCACCTCTCCAGACCCCCGCACTTCCGCCGTTTCCCGCCGCCTCACCCCGTCCCCGCCCTCGTCAGCAGCAGAGCCGCGAGCGTCAGGCTGGGGGCGGCTCGTCTCGGCTCAACGGCGAGGGCAAGCTCCGTACCGCCACCGCCACCGTATTTTGAAACCGTGGAGGAAGAGGAGGAGGAGGAGGAGGAGGAGCGTGGATGGTCGGATGCGGATGCCGAGGCGGGATTCAGTGACGAGGCGGAGGATGAGCACGAGTGGGCGGGCGGCAACGGCGCGGCGCGCGGGGAGGACCTGGGCGCCGACGCCGGCCAGGACCTCAGCGGGTGGGCGCGGCAGTGGCCGCGCCCGCGGGAGCTGTTCGTTTGCAACCTCCCGCGCCGCTGCGACGTCCAGGACCTGCTCGCGCTCTTCACGCCCCACGGCACCGTCCTCTCCGTCGAGGTATGCTAAGCCGCAGCACCACCGCAGGATAATCATCCCCAGTTGAGCTTACGCTTGTCCATTTTTTTTTACTGTGAACCAATCAACAACGGGTTTCCACACACTGACACACTACATGAAGATGCTTGTACAAGTATACAGTAGATAATGAATGAATGGGCAAGGCTGATAGTTCTGAATTGTTCTTCTGAACCACTTGTACAGTTGTACTTACACGGTAGGCCTGGACACTATAGTGCTGCATTTGCCAATTTCTCTTCATTGATCAACCAAATGACCTCATTGGATGAAAAAAAAAAAAACAGAATTTTCAATAAAACCATGCTATTGACATCTTTCTGATTATACTGTATTAGCTGCTACTCGTTGACTGGTGGGATGGTCGGCTAAACTTGGTGCAGATTCTTTTTATGATGGTCTAGTATAGTAGGTACATTGTGAGCAGAGGCTGCTTTGCTTATGTTGTGTATAAATGATGACTCTTTGGGTTGTATACAATACCTTCAGTCTTTTACCAGGACCTTTTGGTGTGTATTCTCAAGTCATTTACACCTCGCAGATTTCACGCGATGCTGAGACTGGAATTAGCCGAGGAACTGCTGTTGTTACGATGCGTTCTTTAGCAGAAGCTCGGACAGCCATCAATGCTCTGGATGGATTTGTGAGTTGTTTTACACCACATATTCAGATGGAACTTTTACTGCGTATCTCAATACTTTTCTAGTTTCTTTAACTCATCATGTGTTTCTCTTGTAGGACTTAGATGGGCGTGAAGTTTTTGTTAAACTAGCATCTGATGTCATTTCCAATAGGAAAAATGTTAACCTGACCCATATAACACCCATGAAGGATCACATCTTTGAGAGCCCGCACAAGATTTACGTTGGCAACCTTGCATGGTCTGTTCAGCCCCAAGACTTGAGAGAACTCTTTACTCAGTGCGGAACCGTTGTTAGTACAAGGCTGCTAACAGATCGCAAAGGGGGCAGAAACCGAGTCTATGGGTTCCTCTCATTTTCTTGTGCTGAAGAGCTTGAGGCAGCGTTAAAGCTTGACAGAACGGTAAGGCTCAAATCTTGTGTTTCATTGACTTATTTGAGCTGTTCCAGTAGCTTGTTTTCAGAAAATTGTTTCAGAAAATTGTCATTCCTTCTCAAATTTGATCTGTAGCTTTGGTTACTGCTATTAATCTAGCATACCTAGTCTGAATAATAGAGGGAACTTAACATGGATTTTGGATGATCTGTACTGATTCTTTGAGATTCTTGCATTTATAAATTCGACAAGATGACCCGGTTCTGAAAACTTCAGCCTTACCAATATTCTTCTAGATAAAGGTAGACGACTTTGCCCTCCGGACTAGAAGAGTAATGGTTCGTTGTTTGGTAGCCCCAGGCTCCAATGTAGTACTCCATCTGTCCCTATTTGGCAGTCGCCGTTGGTTTTTATGCCACAAGTTTGACTTGATTTGTAGAAAATACGTGTAACATTTGTGTCTCCAAATAAATTTGTTAAAAAATTAGATTTAAATATCTTTCTAATGATACTAATTATATATTATAAGTACTAATATTTTTTAATATATAATTGCTGTAGTTGTTTCTTGGAAGCACAAGCGATAAACATTTAGGGACGGAGGGAGTAACTCCCTGATCTGATTACCTGCTGCTAGTAGCCTAGTAGCCTAGCATTGTACTCTGCTCTTGTGCTCATCAAGTTGTCCTACCCAATGATATTATTGCTCCTGTGTTTACGAGCACCTTGGCTTACATCACTTCTTTGCTTCTGCAACAGGTATTTTTCGGACGGGATATCGTAGTAAAGGGTGCTATTGTAGAGCGCCAGGCACGCTGAGGCGTTGAGGGCCCTTGAGAAATGCATTTTTGTCTGTGCCTCATTGGCGATTAAGTTCATGCTCCAGGCACATGCTACACAGCTAACAAACATGACCCCCTTAATGTATGTACGAAGCAACTGAGTGGTTCATTGCAAAACAATGAAAAATGGTACTATGGTAGCATAAATTAGTTCGACTGCTGCAATTTTGTAATCGCTACTGTGGAGAGTGTGAGAAATTCTATGACGAACTGATAACTGATATTGTAGCCGTAACTAGTACTCTCTGTTTGACAATACGTGTTGGTTTAGCCTCTTATAATATCTTCCAAACAGTAATACCGCCCGTGCTTCACAATACATGCATTTCTTCTAATAATATCCTCCAGATATTGCTTTTTCTTTTCCTACCCTTTCATACTAGCATGGCATCTCGCTGAGTGTGCTACTGACACGAATTCAGGTAGTCCTTGTGCCCAACAGCCCAAAAGAGCTTACTACAGCTTCCGGCAAAGCAAAACAAATTCACACTTGAAACAACGGAGAGCATGTGACAAGCAAGCAAGCGATCAAGTGCCTTCTGTACCTTGTGTGCATGGATTTTTATACAAATTACGCAACAAACAAATCACACGATAAGAAAAACTATCTCATGAAGCTGAAGCCCCATCTTACAACACATGATCAGGTTTTGCTCCTGAGGATACAATCTCAGACCAAAGAACAAGTTGCATATAATTATGGTTCTAGTTCTAGCTAGCTGATGCAATGCTGTGGTGACACAAATCACATCACATATTAATTATCATATATGGTCGCGTGCCCTCAGCCCTCGCCCAAGGAAAACACTGCAGCAGCAATTCATCACAAATATTGTCATCGCAAGCATTACATGTCAATACCTCACACGCCATAATATGTAATAACAAAGGTGAAGGTGACTGCAGGCAGGTAGGGGCAAACCATGTAATATAAATGATATTATAGCTGACAAAATCTGGATGCCAAGTAGCAAAAGTTAACAACAGGCAGTTCTATGTAACCAAAAGGGTTTATGGCATCTTCCACAGGACATTCACGATCTCTAGTTTACTCCAAACTCATAAAACGGTACATAAAAATGATTCCAAGAATAGCCCCAGCTTCAAGCACCTGATGTTGAGCTCCTCACTTAGGCCACCAGAGTGCTTGCAGTGGTTGACTCACTGCAGTAGAGCAAGAAATGTCAGCTAAAACGTAGAAGTGGATGACCGCCCAAATGGCCAAATAGCATGCCACATAACAGAGAAAAACACAAGAACTCTGGGGAATTGACTCATGTACTACCTTAAATACAACTGAATGTTGATGACAATTCATTTGGTTACACGGGTCAGATTTTCATAACATTGCTATTTTAATCTAAAGGTGAAAAACACACTGCACACTAGCACCCTGTTTGCAAGCCTCCAGCTTATGCAGGCTAAATAAAGTGGTTTAAGTCTCTACTTTTTAGTCCAAAATGGAATATGGAGTACTGAAACATCCTCAACATAGTAAGTCCTCAAACTCATGGAGCTGGGGTAGATCTCAGACAAATAGAACCCCAAAATGCCAATGAATCTACATACTCTATGAAATTGCACCAGATGAACATACTACATCTAGCTATATGAACAATACCGCATGGCTCACAAATGCATTTCAAATAAGACTGTTCTTTATCAAAGACTACCCAATTCTAGCTGATTCACAATTACTTGCAGCACAAATCCATGGCTCTAATCATCTACAATATTAATCATCGTTTACAATATCGAGTTTCACATATGGAATTGTATTCACATCATGATTACATACATGCTTAGGTGGCAAACAATCAGTAGCATCTGAAACAATCAACAATACTCTCACATAAAGAAATTACTACAATACTAAATCTCCAATGTAGTAATCACCAGGCACAACAGATCAACTATGAATGATTACCAACTAAACTAATACCACATACTCCAGTAACCATGATAGCATCAACAAGCAGCAAACTACAATGCATGGGTTCAAGTGACTTACTACTTCCAGGTGGGTGGAAGCTTCTTTGTGCGCTTGTAGTAGCGGGCCAGGCGGTGGATCCTGCTCTCAACAAGAATGAGCCTGAATTTGGAGTCTTTGTCCTTCCTGTTCCTCTCAAGGTGCTTCCTTATCGCCACCGCCTTCTTGATGAGGAAGTACAGGTCCTCCGGGATTTCTGGCGCCAGCCCTACACAAGCAAGCACATGACAACATGAATACAAGCACAAATCACAAAACACCAACAGGCAGAGATGTAGCTTCATTATACTGTTGGACATCCTCATTTTGCAATTCTATAGACAAATGCTTCAGTATCTTAGTATATTTTGCTAATGAAACTTTAAATTTGCCACCCTCACATTCCCTAAACTTATACTATTGCCCCCTGTAAATTTACCTCAAGCTCTGCCACTGCCTACAAGTGAATCGAACTATAGGGATGTAATTCTCACCATGGGCTTTGAGGATGCGGAGGATCTTGCTGCCGGTGACGCTCTTGACAAGGGGGATACCGTGCTGGTCACGGAGCAGGACGCCAATCTGCGACGGCATCTGACCCTTCTTCGCCGCCTTAGTGATCATCTCCTCCACCTACCAGACGAGAACCAACAACACACAGGCATCAACCAAACCAAATCAGCAATCCCATCCCAACAACAACAACGGAATCAGACGACGCCCGAATGGAACGGGGTCGACGGAGAGAGAGGAGAAGGCTCTCACGTCATTAGCGACGATCTTGAGCCAGGTCGGCGGCGTCCTCTTGTACGGCAGCGCCGACGACGAGATACCCTTCCTGCGTCACGGAGCCACGCAGCCGCCATTAGCACACAGATTCACCAGACTAGAAGGCAATAGCGCACCAGTGCTACGAGGACGAGGGCGGGAGGGTTACCCGCGGCTGTGCATACGCCCCATGGCGGCGTTCGTGT
The DNA here is from genome assembly GCA_027790015.1 of Cymbopogon flexuosus. Taxonomy (NCBI): domain Eukaryota; kingdom Viridiplantae; phylum Streptophyta; class Magnoliopsida; order Poales; family Poaceae; genus Cymbopogon; species Cymbopogon flexuosus. Next base: position 8,286 of record JAKNSH010043551.1, read on the forward strand.
GTTTGGCTCGGGCGACGGCGAGCTGGCGCTTGCAGCGGCGGCGGCGGCGCGAATGGGAAAGAAGCGCGAGTGCGAGAAAGAGGAGGATGGATTAGGGTTTTGGATCTTATTCGACTTATCTGAGGTAATTTTCATTTCGATCCCTTGTAAACGTTATATTTGCAGATATGCTCTTATCTGGGCCTCTGGGCCGGTGGGTCTCCTTCTTCTTCCATTACCTCCACTCCCGCAAGACGACTGGGCCGGCCGTCGCCGCCGTCGCCGCCGCCCAAATTCTGCCCCTTCGCCGGCGACGAGCGCCACCAGGTACGCCGCGCCCAAACCCTAACTTGCTGTTCGTATTCGGATCTGATCTGACATCTGAATCCAGTTACAAAACATGCATGCATGTATGATTGATGCCTACTAACTTCGATTGCTTTGCAAAAATTATCGATGTGCTTGTGACTTGTTCAAACCCTTTGGGGCGAATATATTAGTATGTGTTGGATGAACTTGTATGGAATGGAATTGTTACTCTGCAAATATTTGACGGTTGGGTGCTTAGCCATGCTGTTGCAATTCTTTGTGGAATCAGAGCTGCTCATCTTTACTTCACTGTGATAACATTTTTAAGACTGATGATGATGATGCCCGACATATGTCTTCAATTCTTTGCTAATTGCAGCAACTCACTCATCTCTATCTGTCAATATGTTCTATTCCTCGTGTGTTCATTTATTCCCTTTCATTAAAAAAAAAACAGTCTTCTGTTGCAGCTTTATTGCCAATCAACTGAAGCTATTTACCCTCGTTACTTTTTATTATCACCTTGCATATATGGATTGCCATTTGACTTTCATGAGCCATACTTCATTTCAGAAAGAAAAAAATCCTCTGTTTTTACTGTCTTTCCTTTTTCCGTGGTAGAAAATTTTTAAAAGGGGTTAGTTAAATATTGTGGCTGCAAAACATATGCTAAGTAGCCATGTGGACACAATCCAGGAAATTTGTGACATGGTGTGGCTGAGCATCATACTGCACATTAGTTGATATGCTGCCATCCATGTGCTGAACCTTTTACTATAAGTACTTACTGTATATATGCTTCTTACCCTGTTTCTGCTACCCTATCTGTGATGAATATTATGCTAAAGCATCATAAAATTATTGCCCATGTCATAGCAATGTTAATTTTCTGATTTCCTCCAGATTTTCTTTGTCTGTATTACTTAATGGTTAGATGACAATGCTAATTTTTACCATCTCTAGGTGTCAGGGTATTTGCAAACGGTGACAGAGGTTCTTCTTTGCTGTAGCGTCATGGCTGCAAAAATACGTGTAGTGATGAAGTCTTTTACGAGCCAAAGCAACCAGGTCTCAGGGCTTATTCCATTCACAAAGAAGGTTGGACTGCCTGAATCACGAGCCTTGTACACCGTGCTGCGATCACCTCATATTGATAAGAAGTCCAGGGAACAATTCTCGATGCATGTCAAGAAACTGTTTGTGGAACAGACTGCCAAGACACATGAGCTTCAGAAGAAGTTGTTCTGGTTAAAACGCCTGCGGATACCTGGGGCTCAGTATGAAGTCCAAATCTCTTTCAAGACACGTCTGGATATGGGGAGTCTAAGGTCCCAAGCTCCTTGATGTCCCCTGTCATCAAGTTTGAAGCGCCCAGATTAATTCTTAGAATTTAGAACGTGTATCCATTGGCATTTTCGTATGAAGACCTGCTCTTTTTTTAAGGTTTCGATATATGTAGCTGCTAATTATTCATTGCCTTCTGGAATCATGAATAATGAAAATGCAGCATGATGTAATGCTACAGATTGCCTTGATTCTGGTAACTTTGTTTTGTACTGTTTTCAATTTCTAAAATTCATAATGTTCTATTTTATCTTCTTCTGTTATTTTTTTAAGAAAATTACTTGGAAATTCCCCTACAATTATATTAGCCAAGAGGGCATATGCCATGTATCTCCATGATACTGTTTGTATCCCCATTTTGCCGTGTCTTCAAGACATATTAGGTGACATTACTAGTCCTGAACTCTTGATTCCAATATCCATTGAGGTGTTGCCAGAGCAAAGGGTTGCTCCAGCCTAGAGAGGGTATGGAGCGGAAAGACATTAGCTGACATGCAAAATTCAAAGCAGATCCAGAAATTTAAGAGAGGCTGAACTAAATCAGTTGTATTTGACGGTGTGTACCAAGTCCACAACTCAAGCGTGATTTCTGAACCACTCCTGCCAGTGTTTTCATCCAACTGAATAGCCCGACACCCAGTGATCGGCAAACAAAGTGTCGTCCATGCATGATGCATCAACACAAAAGGGCACACATATGGCTTTCAGGTGAATAGATTATCACTGTGCTTATAAAAACAGGTCGCTAGTCAACCGTTCACTTGTCATGCATTACCAGATGACTCGGATGAATAAGTTGCCATTGTTATTTCCAAAAATGACTGATTGCAATAAAAATGCTACCAGGCTAATAAGCTAGTACAACATCAAGTGTACATCGACAAATGGTCTGGCTGTGAGTCCCTGAAGGCTTGCGCATTATCCCTGTGCAGGCGAAGTGAAACTCCTGGTCCAAAAAGGGTCATTTCATAGTCCACTGAAAGAGATTCTCAGTATGTTCACTTGGAGCCATGAACCTTGCGTGCAAATGTCGCAGCCACAACAAGCGGGAAAGCGATACTCGCATCACAGTGCACCTGCATTTTCAAAATTTTCAAACAACAGATTAGATTGTTAGTAATAATGGCATCTGGTGCCTGGCCCATGCACAATACTATGCTCTCCCAATATGCTGATTTCAAATTGGTATCTTCTATTAGCAGAAAAGGCACAATTAAACAGTCAGATAATCATTTATTAACCAAGAAAGTAAGATGGCAAAATTCTCTCAGCACAAAAATTGCAGAGTGACAGAAGTTAAGATGTTTTGCAACTTAAAGAAAAGCTGCCTATGTATATTTACAGACAAATCAACAGAAATAGTTTGTGCGTGCAGCATGATGTTTATATCAAAATAAGTTTAACTAGAGTTACTAAAACATAAGAAACAGCATCTGAAGCTTCATCAAAGAACGTATACCTTTACAGGTTTAGCTGAACCCTTTATCTTTCCCCATGAGACTGCTTCATCAGGCTGTGCTCCAGAGTCACTACCATCAAACTCTTGAGCTGTGTTAATATAAACAGCATAATCTGCGCCATTGCGAAACATATTGGCATTGCATATATGATGCTTTGGAAGTCCTCCACCAAGAACTATAATCCCTGTCTTCCTTGGTGTTGCATGGATGGCTTCCCCATTCATCAGCCGTATATCTGTAAAAGATTTAAGCACAGTTTTACATAAGAAACCAAAGGCAAAAACAGAACAGTGAATTATACCTTGTACAATGTCAATAATAAGGCCAGGATTATGGACTGCATGACAGAAAAGCATGTCTCCAAGTGATCCATCAGTCAATGCAGGGCAGTATACAGGTATGCTATTCTGGTAAGCACTGATGAGTTAGTACAGTGTAACTGCTGCCTTGAGATGTATACAAAGTAGCTTGTGACATTAATAACTTCAGTAGTTCAGTATAAGAAAAGCACGAAATTCCATGCATTTTTTTATAAGACATCCTACCTGGAACAGGAAAGGGTAAGCACAGAGTCTATTTTTCACATCAAGAGTAATAGCTAACTGAGCTAAGAACATTTCTAAACAAACTCAGGTTCAAATGTAGCTATCAGGTACAGAAACACACTGCATTAATAGATTCCACAGTAAAGCAACAATAACTTGCTCAAATAACTCAACTGAACTTTTATTACTTTTTCCCATAAATCCCATCCAACATAAATCAATGCATAATTTGTAAAAGGAACAGCACACACCCGTTTTTGCAGTTCTTTTAATATTTCCTAAGAATATACAGGTAAATAGGTAATATAAAAACACATTTACCTTGTATGCCCAGTAAAGATAGGAGCTTTCATCATTTATTTCTTTACCAAGACGAGCTATCACCTTTGATGGTGTCCAAACATTCTGCAGGTAACAATAGATAGATTCATAACAAAGAAATAAAAATATGGTCTACTATTTGTTTCCCGGAAAACAAGATGCGTTACTCATACTATCATATCCAAGAGCTGGCAAGTAATCTACTACAACAAATTAATCATGTGAAAAAAGCAGGCTGCTCTTGAGTTAAAACATCAAATATCCAGTAAGGTGTAACCTTATCTGTATTGACATTCAGCAACTTCTGCAGAAACTAATAGCTCCTACTTCATAGATTTAGTTTGGCAAGATCTCACTTGTCTGGCTGTTCAAGTTCATATGCATATTTGCTAGAAGAAAAAGGAAAAAGGTCATCAGTCATCACTCTAAAGGCCAGGAAAAAGTATAACGTCAGGAAAAAAAAAAACTATTTGTCATGCAAATGCCAGGATAGTTATTGAATCTTTTTAGTATATATTTAGTGTGATATGCTAGACAAATAGTTTTTTAAGAATTTTTGAGCCCATATTGTAGATTGATTTCATGTTAGGCTTTTTCATGCTTCTTAGTGTCTCAGACAGTAGAAAATCCAGACCCTTCTATAAGAAATATTTTACAGGTTGCAAGAAAGAAAATATATTCATATTCCACTTCTAGTCTAGTATCAAATAGCCATTGTATATGGCAAATGAAAACCATGTTGCAGGTAGCTTTGCTGAAGCCAGAAGAAATATTATGTAGTTTTGTCCCAGCAGGAATGTTCACCTCAGTAGATTGTTCCAGTAGCATCTGGTCAAAGAGTGGCATGATCCAGTTCTCAAACTTGCAATAGTTATCATTCGGCACCAACAGATTTCCTATCCGGTTCAGTCCTTTTGACCGCAGTAGTGCTCCAGGTAATGAAAAATCACCTCTGTAAGTTGGTGCAAGGCATTTAATGAGATCCTCTTCTATACCCCCAGCAGTTGTAACAATAACATCCACCTAAAGAACATAATTTTTCATAAAAAAAAAATTAGTGACATTAGAGCTCAATGCATTTGGTAATGTTAGGAACAGATATGTCCAGGCATGCTTCAAGCAGACCACTTTACAGAGGGACATTAAAACTTGTTTTCATTCCAAATTTGATCGTGTGATACAGAAGTAGGAGAATTTACCATGTGATGCTGAGCTAGAAAACGGATTATATCCCGGATGCCAGAAGACACAAGGTTTGAAGTGAAACCCAGAAATATCTTGCACTTCACAGATTCTCTATATTTAGGGTCAAGTTCAGCTTCATCACAATCTTCACTGGGCTTCTCATGTGACAACCTCCAATCTAACTTTAGTTCAGCCAAGCACAGCAAATATCAGAGCCTTGCAAATGATAGTAGACAATCGGACAAAACTGAAAATGAACAAATATGCTGGGGGAATATTGTGCTATGGCATATAGGTACTTCTAGCTTACTTCAAACAAAAGTCCAACTACAAATGTTTCTTTCACAGTAATCCATAATAAAAGCAGAAATTTCACTAGCCATTTCATGTCCATTTGCTTCATTTAGTTCAAAACTCCATACATTAACTGTTGGGTGAGCTGCCAGCGCATGAACATCGGTAGCAGTATGCTTGGGTCCATCCACTTAGCGTTCTAGAACATAATCCTCTAGAACAAGAAGAATCCTGCAGCACAGCGCCAGCCCAGAGCCCACTCCGGCAGGCATCAACGCACACTGAGACAGACATAGAGCCACGGAACGGAGGGGAGGCAGTGACCAGGCAGACGAGTACTTGTGTCACTGCATGCTCCGTTCAGCAGCGCTTCCACCATACTGTCGTGGTGCTTCCTCGACATCGGCAAGATCCCCACAGCCTACACATCCTATCCTTACTAGCTTCCTACATGTTGTTTCTTCAATTCCCTGTCTTTTCCCCTAAGTCTTACTGGTAATTGGGTATGATTTTGCTCAAATTAACTATATGTTGGGGAGGGGAAGGGGAAGATCCATTTCATGCTCCCCAATACTTCAGTTAGGTGATTTGGAACAGCAGAGACAATATCATATATAGTGTCATATCTGATGTCAACTACATTTCACTTTTTTTAAAAAAAGAAATCCCCCTCCCCTAATTTGCTTCACCCTCCCCCATTGCAGGCATCTAAACATTAATTTGCTGAGAATTAACAGTAAACACACTACAACAGACCTCCCATCGCACAAAATCACATGAACCATCTTCTTCGCTAGGTTGGTACAGTGACCCCAAGCACAAACTCGCTCCAGACATGAAAAAAAAAAAGCAGCCGGAGCCGTACCATCTGGTTGACGACGTCGATGGCGTCGCCGAGGTTGGATGCCTGGAACCCCGTGTACGCAAGCGAGCCGAGCAGCCCCTCGAGTCCGAGGCCGGGGTCGTTGAAGTCGGCGCCGGCTATCCTCGTGAACCGCGACTCGTCGAGCGACTCCGAAGGCTTTAGCACGATGGAGCGCACGCCCTCCAGCGCCTCCACGTCGCCGACCACGCCGCCGCCGCCGCCGCCTCCCGCGCCGGCCATCTCTGTAGTCCGGAACCCCAACCGCCGCAGCCGTAGTAGCCTCGCTTTCACCAAGGTTCCGTTTGAGAAAGTGAATTGGATTAGGGCCCATTATCGGCCCAGAAGGAACCCGAGGTAAAAAGGCCGAGACACTGCAATTGTGGCCCAGCAGGGCCTATCTGGTTCGTTACTCTTTTCCTTCTTCCTCTCCTCCGGCGGGGGCCCGGCCACAAACAAGCTAACGGCGGCGAGATCCAGATCCACGGCCACCGCACCGGACCCGGAGCCACCCGCCCAGCAGGAACAGGATGTTCGGACTTCAGGCGAGCGGCGCGGCGGCCTCGTGGATGGTGGGGCGGATGGGCACCGACGCGCACCTCTACGATGACCCCGACGACGCCTCCATCCCCGAGCTCCTCGACTCCCGCTTCGATGCCGACAAGGTCGACGCCCTCAAGCGCCTCCTCGCCCTCATCGCCCAGGGCGTCGACGTCGCACACCTCTTCCCGCAGGTCACCCTTCTTCTCTGATCGGTCCTATCCTCTTCTTAGCTATTCCTGCTGCTGCTCTCCACTCGGTGGCTGCTCATTTGTGCTTCCTTTACTTTCTTCTGAACAAAACCACCACAAATGCCGGCAGGTCGTCAAGAATGTGGCGTCGCAGTCGCTCGAGGTCAAGAAGCTCGTCTACCTCTACCTCCTCCACTATGCCGACAAGTAAGCCAAGCCGCTGCCTCTTCCATTCCATCATCATCTCCTGTGTGTTTGCTCTGTAATACTCCTAAGTCCTAACTAGTACTACAGTTCAGTGATCATACTACTCCTAACTAGTACTACAATTCATTGATTATACTGAGTGATTATACTACTCCTAACTAGTAGGAGTACTACAGTTCGGTGATTATACTAACTGATTTTCACTTCGTTTCCTCTCAATGAATTCACTTCAGGCGCCAAAACGAAGCTCTTCTTTCTATCAACATCTTCCAGAAGGATTTATCGGATATAAACCCACTGGTGAGGGCTTGGGCCCTGCGCACTATGGCTGGCATTAGGCTACATGTTGTTGCTCCGCTTGTATTGGTTGCCATCAAGAAATGTGCCAGGGATCCATCTGCATATGTTAGGAAATGTGCTGCCTATGCACTTTGCAAGCTGTGCGATTTGCTTCCAGATGAAAGTACAGCTTTGGAGGAGGTTAGTATAACCTCACCCTTCTTTATGCAGCAACTCTGCATACTATATATGTATCTCAAACGTTCCCTGTTGATGATGTTGTTGCAGATCGTGGACATCTTGTTCAATGACAATTCCCCTGGAGTAGTTGGAGCTGCTGCTGTTGCATTTAAGTCAGTCTGTCCAAGTTGTTTACCACTAGTGTCAAAACATTTCCGAAGGCTATGTGAGACACTCCCAGATATTGAGGAATGGACTCAGATCATCCTTATTGAGATCCTATTGCGTTATGTAATAGCCAGACATGGCTTGGTCAAGGATTCTTTACTCCTTGCTTCAGATTTACCGACAGAGATTCAGGGCAATGCTGTTGCTAGTGTGGCCACCCAACCTAATTCTATCAGCAATGGGGTTTCTGATACTATATCAAGCATTATGCTGTTCCGGCACTACGTCGAACAATGTTCAGGTCCCTCTGATAGAGAAGACAACGATTTGAAATTTTTGTCTGTCACCACAGACAGCAATGATGATGTCTCAATTCTTCTGAAATGTACGTCGCCTCTTCTATGGAGTCGAAATAGTGGAGTTGTACTTGCAGCAGCAAGTGTGCATTGGATCATGGCTCCTATCGGGGACATGAAGAAAATTGTTGGTCCGATTTTGTTTACTCTACGGTCATCTCCTGATGCAGCATATGTGGTACTTCTTAGATACCTGCTCTTTTGTTTTCATACTCTTGATTTCGTCTAAGGCTCTAAGCACAGATACGGTGCCAAGAACTACTGTTGGTGGAGTACTCATACAATTTTCAGAGGCATATTCTGTTAGTTTATTAATAGGACTTTGCTTTATTCAGATTAGTTATTCTTGATTCAACCATTTGAAGAAGTTCTACTCTTGCTTTTGCATAACAGAGAACCTCGGTTCAAAGTCAACCTAGACCTTGTGTTCAAATTTCACCCAAAGGGCTAAAGACTACCTATAATTTCCCCATGATTTTCTCTTTCTATGGTCACCTTCTGTTTCTGTTAAAAAAGAATTTAATTTGGCACAGACAACCAAATACAACTTTGCATTGGATCAAGGTAGAAATTTTAAAATTGAAGTTGTCAATCGAATTCTCCCATGAGGATTGAAAATCAGGTTCTTTCTTGGTTGATACAAGAGTTTGTTTTGTTAATCATGCAATTTCAGTTTTTCTATTATTTGCTCTTGCAGATGCTTGGCAACATATTAGTTTTTGCCAAGACGATGCCATCATTATTTGCCCCGTTTTATGAGGACTTCTTTGTAAACGCTTCAGATCCATATCAGACAAGGGCTTTGAAGCTTGAAATACTGACCACTATTGCCACAGAGCCATCTATTCCGGCCATTTTTGAAGAATTTCAGGTAATTTCTTGTAGCTGCAATGGACGCTGTATCTGCTGAGTTCTCTTTGGAAATTGCAATGTTTTATTTAGACTTTTCCTTGAAAAAAAGTTGTATTTACATCTTACATGAAATCTATAGCTAAATGTTTGCTAAATCTTGGGATCATGTAATGACAGTATGCCATTGTATTTATTTTTATTTCACTATGTCTAGGATTCATGCAGGGTTCCAAAGTGTTCAATGTTGAGTTTTTTAAAATGCACTCTCAAGGATTATCCAGGAACAGCTCCTCCATGCCTAGAGTCAAGTGCAACTTATAGTCAAATTAACAAGATTTAAGTATTATTTGTCCACCTGCAATTTGGTGAAGAATTTCAATTTTGGAGAAAAGTGACTACTTATTTGTCATTTTGTTTCTCTTGCTGCCAGGATTACATTAAAGATCCAGATAGGAAATTTGTAGCAGATACCGTTGCAGCTATTGCATTGTGTGCCCAGAAACTTCCCTCTATTGCCACAGCTTGCCTTGAGGGACTTTTGACACTTGTATTTTATGGTAATAATCTAAATGTATGTATATTTTGTGTAAAGTATAAACTATTCTTCTTTGAATTAATATCTAATCTTGGTCATATTACAGAATCATTTATTAGTAACTCAGTTCACTTAGATGGAGAAGATGCTGTTTTGGTTCAAGCAATCTTGTCAATCAAAGCAATAGTGAAAATGGATCCAGTATCCCATGAAAAGGTACTATTTAGTCTTTTATATATCAAGACTCAAATCTTGTAATCTGCTACTTATTTTTCTTGACCAAAATAGTACTTTTCAGTTTTCACATGCCAGCTAAACCTAAAGTTTGACCCAGGCTGTTGGTTCTTTTTGCCTTTTGTTTTAAACTTTTAGGAAACAACAGTGTTTGATCTGCTTCTTCCTGCATGACAGCTTATCTGATTCTTTTGGCTTCTTGACTATTTGAATGTACCATCCATCATTGGGACTTGGGAACTTACCCCTCCCATGTTCATTTGACTCCTGCATTTTAGCTGTCCTTTTCATGCTCATCCAATAAAACATCCTAAGAGGTGTCTGATATCTTGTTTATACGGTACAACTGATGCTTCAGTTCCTATTGGTGATAATCGATACCTGACCTTGTGTGAACAATAAAGTGTGAAGGACCTGTGTGGTTCCAATAAAACAATAGCAAATCGCCTTGTGTGAACAAGAAGTCAACAACTGCTTTTAGTTAGTCATATTGGTGATAATCGATAACTAACCTACTCAAGTGTGAAGGACCTGTAAATGTCAAAACATCATAATTGAATTGCTTTTTATCATTTCTACAGGTATGCTGTAATGTTCAATAATATATTAAAATTGTATGAAAGAATATATGCAGTATACAAATTACACTATCTGCTATTGTTTAGATGCATTTCTTCTAACTTGGCAATTGATCTGGTACCCTCACTAATTCTTTTACAGAAGATATCTGTTTCTCTTCCTTGATGTTTTGACCTTGAATCTTCATTAAACTATTTCTATGCAGGTAATTGTCCGCTTGGTTCGCAGTTTGGACAAAATCAAGGAGCCTGCAGCACGATCCTTGATCGTTTGGGTGTTTGGAGAGTATAGCTTCATGGGAGATCTCACTACAAAGATAGTTCCTCCTGTTCTCAAGTATCTTGCATGGTCCTTCGCTTCTGAAATGGTGGAAACAAAGCTTCAAATCCTAAATTCATCTGCCAAGGTATAATCCTAAATTAACATTCCAATATCTTATCTGGAGATTGGTAATAGCTTTACTTTTTGTCAGGTCATAATGCGCTGTATAGAAGAGCACATGGAAGAATTCAAAAAGATAGTTGCGTATGTCATTGAGTTGGCTACATGTGACTTGAATTATGATGTTCGTGATCGTGCTCGTTTACTATCAAGACTTTTGCCGTGCTACATGACTCAGCAAGGGCCCTCACATCAACCTCAGAATGGTGATATCTATAATGAGCTAGCTGATCATATATTTAATGGGAAGTTGCAGCCAACATCTCATTCAGCAAGCAACTATCGCATATATCTTCCAGGTTCCCTTTCGCAGGTTGTTCTTCATGCAGCCCCTGGTTATGCACCACTTCCAAAACCTCAAAGTATGGAATTAAACCATAATGTCTCAGAAGCAACCAGAGGCAAGGCCAAACTTTCTGGAAGTAATAACTCTGATGCTGATTCTGTAACTTCAACATATGAGAGCAGCTCTGTTTATGATTCGGAGAGTGAAGGTGCTGGCCTATCGGACAGGGATACTGTTGAATCCCATCAGGATCAAGAAGATAACCAGGATGCTCCACTGGTACAGATATATGATGCTAGTATACAACAAGGCCAGACAGGTCAAAATACTGAGGAAAATTTAGCAGATCTTATCTCTACTGATTTGACTGAGTTGATGTCTAAGTCAGCCTTGGAATCATGGCTTGATGAGGCTCCTGCTGAGCCAGTTGTCCAGAATTTGACACAGACATCTTCTGCCAGAGTTTCTTTTACAAACCGCAACTTTGAGCGAAAACCTAAATTGCACACATTGTTAGACTCATCTGGCAGTAATGGCTTAAGTGTTTTATATGCCTTCTCATCTGAGGTTTCACCCAGATCACACTTGCTAGTATGTGTGGACTTATATTTTGAGAATGTCACTACACAGCAGCTAACAGATATAACCATTGAATCTGAAGAGGCTTCTAGCAGTGGGGATTCTGTAGACCAAACATCAGAAGGATCTTCAGGGTATGTATCATATTCATCTGTATTTTCGTTAGTCCATGACAAGATTTATACAGGCAGATGCTTATGATTCAATTGTTTTGTTGGTTAATTTATCTTATTGTCTTATATTACTTAGTCTGCCCATTTATGATAAATTATTGTTACAGTGTCCCTACTATCGTTCCTGTGGAAGAGATACAGTCGTTGGCTCCACAACAAATGGCAAAGATGGTTCTTCAGGTCCATTTTCATCACCATCTCTTGCCTCTAAAGCTGTCTGTGCTTTGCAATGGGAAAAGGCATCCAGCAAAACTTCATCCTGACATTGCTTATTTCGTTCGGCCACTACCCATGGACCCAAATACATTCCTATGCAAGGAAAACCAATTGAGGGGAATGTTTGAGTATGCTAGGAGGTCAGCGAACTTCAACCTTGTTTGATTCCAAATTAGGTTCCCATCTATCGACAGTATGCATTAGAACTAATCTGTTGAAAATTGCTACAGGTGCACCTTCAAAGATCATCTTCAGAAGCTAGAGCACGAGGACGGTGCAGAGCACAGTGATAAGAACCTTCAAGTGGCCCAGAGTGTTGCTTCAAAGATACTGAGCAATGCTAATGTTCACCTTGTCTCAATGGATATGCCGGTAACCTTCCGTGTCGATGACGCCTCTGGCTTGTGTTGGAGATTCAGCAGTGAAATCCTGAGCAATTCAAAACATTGCCTGATTACCATCCTTGCGGAAGGGCGCACATCAGGTCCGCTAGATCTTAATGTGAAGGTGAATTCTGAAGATACGGTGTTTGCCCTGAACCTCCTGAACAGAGTTGTGGCGATCATAGATTGAGGTGTCAAACTTTTTAGGTTCTTGAGCTTTCAGTTGAAGATATCATGTGGATACTGTAAATTGTACATTATCAGCAAATACAAAGGGTATGTAGCAAGGGCGTGACTATTTGTAACAAAGATTTGTTTGAATAGTAGCATTTCGAATAGTTCCATGTTCCAAAAAAAAAAAACATAAATGAGGCTTTGTTTAATTCCCTTAAAATTCTAATTTTTTTCACTCTCTTCCGTCACATCGAATATTTGGATACATGCATGGAGTACTAAATATTAGTAAAAAAAATAACTAATTGTATAATTTAGTTGTAATTTGCGAGATGAATCTTTTGAGCTTACTTAAGACATGTTGGCATAATAATTGTCAAATATAAACGAAAGTGCGATAGTGCAATGAAAATTTTTCACCCTCAATCTAAAGGTACAGTATATTTGTCGGTTTTTTCCAACTGTTTCTATTATCTCACTCCTAAAGATAATGTTCCATATCAAGGTTTCTTGGCAGCAGCTCGGTCTTCCTCGCGCATAGATTAGATTTAGGAGGTGTTCGGCTCCGTCCTTCACATCTGTGGCAAAGTCTTCGTTATTCTAACTACAGTTTGTGGCCTCGATTTTCACCGCTACAGATGTGCCGGGCGCTTTAGGGCTTGTTCGGTTAGTGGGGATTCAATCCTGCTTGGATTGCTTTGCAAATTTCTATAATCATTGATCAGTTGGAATAATTCCTGGTGTATTCCTGAACCGAACGGGGCCGGCAGCCATGGTGGGAGGGCATCAAAACAGCCACCACTGCCCCCAGCCACACTCGGCCGGCAGCAATGCCCTGCCCCTTAGACATGCTTGGAAGTGGCTAGGAAGGCAACAATGATTAATTTTCCTAGGGCAGATTGAAAATCACCCCCACGACGAATCTTTCTGTGCATATGAATCGATAAAGACAGTTTATAAAATGTGAAGTCGGGAAGATTTTCTTTCTATGCGTAAGAATCGATGTTTTCATATAAAGAAAGATTAAGAGTTTGTATCCGATGTTGTAAAGTTTAGAGATTAACGTACTATGGGACAGGCACATTTGAAGTGGGTTGGGTTAATATATGGTACACCAAGATTAGAAGTGCGTTAATATAACAACCAATGACCTCTAATGGACAAAATGCTGCTATACCACTGGTGTATATCTGGAAAATGCATCAATATCATGCATGCCAGCTGCGAGTAGAAAACGGTGAACAGAATAATGCTAATCCCACAACCTGATGAACAGAATGATGCTAAACCCCTGAATTCATTAATCTACTTTAACAGAATGTTGCTAAAGACCTGAACACTAATAAAGTGTGATGGAAGGCCTAGCAGCCATTAAACAGGTCCATGACATGGGCATAGAAATTTGAGAAGCGACTAGCAATGAGGTGAAATTGGAGAAGAATCAATGCAAGGCATAGAGAATTTGAGAAAAGACCACGCTTACAAATGCGTGCAGATTCGTTTCAACACATATACATAAATATAATTCAAGAAAAACATATTAGATAGGTGCTGTATAAGTGGCGAAGTTTTTCATATCAATAGACATGTAACCAAATATAAGACCAGGCTACAAGAGGACAACCAACAATCTAAATGACGGTGCAAGTAAACACTCACTTAAGGCGACAAAACATGGGTGCATGTTACGTTTAACAGACAGAATTGCAAAACCAAAAATGGTTTATGGATTCTCCAAGTAAGCATAAAAAAAGTTGAGGTTCCTTGTCCATCTAACCCGCTCCAGACATAATATAGCATTACATAAATTCATATCTAGAACAAGTTTCAAAGGTGCTAAAGACCACGCCATCGGAGGATACCACTTAGGCCACCAGAGTGCTGGCCGTGGTTGACTCACTGCACAAAAATAAGGAAACAAGGTCAGCCGCATGCAACAAGTTTCAAAACAGTTGTTCAAGGCATGTATAAATCAATTTGTAGTAACTTATTGGAATAACTGAATTAATCTGATGGGCAAAGTTTAGACTGCTAGGAGCTATGGCAGGGATTGAATGAAGACAAAACATTCACAGAACATATTAGCTACACAGTGTGACAACTCACTGAAACTCTTGGTTTTCAGTTTTGTATATATAAAACATATATACAAGTTTAAGCAAAGACAAATGTATCACTGCAAATTCAGTAATCTTTACTGAATTTAACAATTGGACATGCATATTACTAATGATTTTACAATATACAGAATTTGGAAATCATCAACATTAATTATATTTAATAAACAAGGACACTCAACGCTAATTGTATTTCAAAGGAAGTCAAGTTGTACTTTGTCAATGTTGTGTATAAAGAATGCATACCAGCAGTGTACCAGTGTAATCATCAAAAAATGTGTCAATCCCCACTAACACAAGCACACCAAACAACCATATCGAGCATTGAAGTTAAATAAAATTTTCTCGTTTTGTCTGGTGCACACCATGACTACCATCATTCATTAGATAAAAGTGTCACAAATGCCTAAATCTTAACTCCGCTAAGATGTCTATCTAGCTTCAACTGACTACGATAAGGGCATGGCATTACAGATACCAGTAACATTTCTAAAACAACTCGTAAGTAGTGTAGGTACATGTTTACTCGCAGCACCAAAAACATCACCACTATAACTAACAATTCACAATTTCCATGTTCAGCCAGTGATAACAAAATTAGGCAGGAATGGGTTCTGGTTACTTACTACTTCCAGGTGGGCGGGAGCTTCTTGGTGCGCTTGTAGTAGCGGGCAAGGCGGTGGATCCTGCTCTCAACAAGAATGAGCCTGAATTTGGAGTCCTTGTCCTTCCTGTTCCTCTCAAGATGCTTCCTAATCGCCACAGCCTTCTTAATCAGGAAGTACAGGTCCTCGGGGATCTCCGGCGCCAGGCCTACACGCGCACATCCGATGCATCATCAGCACACCACATGTCACACACGAACCGAGCAGCGGAGTCACAAGTTCTCACCATGGGCCTTAAGGATGCGGAGGATCTTGCTACCAGTAACGCTCTTGACGAGCGGGATACCGTGCTGGTCACGGAGCAGGACACCGATCTGCGACGGCATCTGGCCCTTCTTCGCAGCCTTGGTAATCATCTCCTCCACCTGCCAATCCACAGCGCGTCAATCAACAAAAACCGCATTGGACAAGCTCAAATCGAACCACACGGGAATGAGGGGGGCCGACCTCGGTGGCGGCCGTCTTGAGCCAGGTCGGAGGAGTCCTCTTGTACGGCAGCGCCGACGACGAGATACCCTTCCTGCGTCACAGAGACACGCACCCGCCATTAGAACACACAGAATTCGCTGGGCCAGAGAACAACAGCTCAAACGAGTGGGGAGGAGAGGGAGGAAGGAGCGAGAGAGGCCTACCCGCGGCTGTGCATACGCCCCATGGCGGCGGATTGGTGTCTACCTCAGGCGACGGCGGACGCGGGGGCTTGCTGCGGCAGCAGCTGCAGCGGCGGCGGCGGCGGCGGCGCGAGGGCGAGAGGAGGCGGGTGCGGCGCGAGCAGAGAGCGGGGCTAGGGTTTGGGGGGGGCAGAAGCTTTATAGTAGCGGCGCCGCTGAGGGTTTCCGCTAGGGTTGCGCCGTTTCGAGCTGGGCCGGTTGTTGGGCTTCGCCCATGCGCTCGGGACGTTTCGGCCCAGTATGCGTCATCTTAAGCTTTCTCTAATGGAATTTCCTTCTTTTCTTTTGTGGTGGTAAAATAAAACATATTTCAAATTGGCTTCTTTCAGCTTCAGGATTGTATAATTGTGATACAGTAATTGCGGTTTATAATGTGAAGTTTTTTTGACATGTTTTGTTACAGTAACTCTGTATATTGTTTTCGTTGATGCGCATTTCTCTTCGACTGGTCAATGAATTGGCTGATTCAATAGTGTTTTGTGAGAGAATAAGCTCAAACAAGCTGACTGCTAGATCAAACGAACAGGCTCAGCTAGGCTTCGTCAGTGTTTTGCATCTGGCTGGCAGCTCAGCTAAAAGGCTTCATGTGCAGTACGTGTTAATTTGAGCTCTGAGGGTGCTGATTTGGAACCACAAATCCAAATTGGGAGGTCACTAGATCACGTGTTGTCCTATTTGGAACCGAGGGTTCTTTTTTAAGTTTCATGTGTTGTAACTATGAAATCGAAATGACTTGTAAAATTCTCACATATCAAATTCATGTGATCTATACGGGCTTGCAGCATCACAACATCACGAGTATGCGACAGAGTGAGCAGGCGAAGGTGAAGCATTCAGTTATTTGGAACATGTTAACTATCGACTATCCAGGCTGTTAATGATCTATTTCTTAGCTCAACTATGAGCTATGGAAAAGAAAACAATTACAAAATGACCCTCTATTTTCATCCATTTGGAAAAACAGAAAGATAAGGAGAACAACCAGCGTGTTGCTGCGGCAACTACTGATTTAGAATGAAATCTAACTATTTGTACAATGCTTAGAAAGAGATTAGCTATTTTAAGCTAATGTTAATGAAAAACGTATCATGCTGATGTGGACAATTAAATGCATGTTAGTCGATGATGTGTCTCGCTGAAGTAGATATCATTATTGTTTGTGTTAGTGAACTTTAATTGTAAGTAATAGTGGACTGATGAGGTGGACACTTTACATGTCCAGAGAATTGCTTAGTGGGGTTTTATTTTATAAGAGTTATAGATTGGACTACGAAAACAATTGCTTCTAAAAAAGTAGCTTTAGGTTCTATTCGTTTGGTAGGAGTTTTGGCAGCAAAAACACTTAGTAAAAGTTAGATCAAACACAATTTGAGAATTTTCGTACATCGAACACATTTCCAGCATCAAGCTAGGAGCCTAGGAACTAGAACAACAGATAGGCCTATTTGGTTGCTAGCCTGAGAAACTTAGCTAGATTATGCAGCACTATCCGATAGCGATGAAAACGGATCGGATACGAACGGATATCACCGATATCATATTTATTTTCATATTTCTATCTGGATTCAGATTCGAATAGGGATAATATAAGTCATGCCGGATAGGATATGATTGGACATCGACACCACAAATATGCAATTTGAGTATTTGGATACGGATACGGTATCGGATGTTGAATATTCGGACTCGGATACGAACAGGTTAAAACCCCCTCTAAACGAATTCGGTCGGAAAATATCCGTACCACTTTCATCCGTGCTATCCGACCACAGGCAACCAAATTTTAGAAAGAAAGAAAGAAAAAAAAAAAGCTGAAACCCAAAAATAGGATCTAAAGTACCGTGAAAATTGTACTGCTTAAAAGCAGCTACTTCTGAAAAACAGTTTCAGATTCCATTTGTTTGGTAGGTGTTTTTACTTTATAGAAGTTAAATCAAACACAACCTAAGAAATTTTCATACACCGAATGTGTTTCCACCATCAAGGTAATATCAAACAAATTATGGGCCTATTGGTTGCTACGAGAAACTTGCCTATAGCTTAGCCAGCAACATCCCACATTGGCAATAAAAATCCAACACCTCTAAAATGGTTGTCTAGCCTTAACAACTTGCTCCGGGTCTAACCCAAAAGATGAGCGTACTGTCTATTAGGTAGATTTCTACAATGGTGTACGTAGTGTATATTTACAGGAACCTTCCATCGCATGGGCAACAGCTCCCTAAATCGCATACATCGTGTAATGTAATCATGCGTTACGTCGAGAGTGCAATCATTTTAATTCCGCTCGTTTTTCCTTCCTATTTTCGCTTTGCCATCAGCGCATCACCATCAACAAGCACTATTATATCAGGAAAGAAAACCCTTCAGAGCTGGAGGATTACATCATTTACATGATGCAATTCATGAGTTAATTCTACATCATATTGCTTTTCTAAAAGAACAATGCAACATGTACTAACATTGTAATCAAACCAAAATAAGAGCACGATCTGAGCTTCCATTAACCAAACGAGAAGCTGATGCAAACAACCTTTTAGTTTAAGTTCATTCATCAAAGATGTTGCTGGTCATTTTTCGTGAGGATGCACAGGCTTCAGGGTAACACAGCTCAATTTTGAATCAGTGCACCCAACCGCTCAACTATACCAATACAGTGAGGGTTTCAATTTTCGATAAATGTTGTCCATGGTAACCTTTGTGAGGAACTAAGGGCATGTACAACAGAGAGACAGCTGCTGTCTGTAAGTTTTTGAAATTTACAACACAGACGGCTGAATAGACAGCTCCTACAACCCACAGACTGTCTATTTGGCTATTCACAAATCATTTAATGCTTATATGTAGTCATATGATCACTTATGTTACCAATTCTATATACCATTGTGTTGCTAATGATATAAAACTTACGTACAATTGTATTATAGGTGTATTTCTTCTTTTATTTTTCTATATGAAAACGGCAAGGTGACATAGG
>JAKNSH010043665.1:0-14353 GCA_027790015.1 Cymbopogon flexuosus
AGATGAACACAAGCGTCCCATTGGTAGAGACAGTGCAAAGGCTGAGCGCAGTGGAAAGAGCAAGAAGGCAAAAGGAATGGAACAAGTTGTCATCCTGGGGGACACCGTTGAAAAAATTGCCAAGGTCCATGAAGATAGGAACGCGGAGCTCGCCAAGGTCACGGAAGCACAACTTCTGATAACAAATACACAGTTGAAGGCAGCACAAAAGGAGAAGGAAGCAAAGATTTTTCAGGTCTACAATACTCTACTTAGTAAAGATACAAGCAACATGTCTGAAAGTGAAAAGGCTAAACATGAGAAGGCAATAAACAAGATAGAAGAGAAGCTATTTGGACAGTAAGGTGAGTCCTGTGAACTGAAATCTAAAATATATTATTGTCAACTGATATTTATTTCTGTGAACTGAAATATATAAGTGTGAACTGATATTTATAAGTGTGAACTGATAGTTATTAGTGTGAACTGAAATATATTAGTGTGAACTGATAGTTATTAGTGTGAACTGAAATATATTTATTACTGTGAACTGAAATATATTGGTGTGAACTGAAATATATTAGTGTGAATTGAAATATATTGCCTATCAGGCTTCCTGGTATTTATTTAGTGTGAACTGAAAACCCATTAGGCTTTCTCACGGCCACCCATCAGTTCCTGGCTTCAGTTTCACATTTACATGCCTATATAACTACACGAAGGCCTCTCTCTTTCCTGCTGTACACGAAGGCCTCTCTCTTTCCTGCTCGTTCATCATCTTTGAGGTGATCATATTATATTTTATTAGCTTATGCATCGATTTGTTTCCCTCCTCACCTTCTCTATTTTCTCATCTGCAAAGATGTCTGACCACCCTGATGTGAGTCGGCGTTCACTGAATTTGTTGGATGAGTTCCTCGCTCAAGATCAGATCATAGACAATGCTCTCGATCAAGCCACGGCGGTCGTACAGTCCACAATCGAAGATCTTCAAAAAGAGGCTTCTAACCATAGAAACAATCCGAGAAGGCACATCAAGAGGCCACGAGAGGAAGCACATCAAAAACTAGTGGATGATTATTTCTCAGAAAATCCACTTTACCCTTCCAACATGTTCCGTCGAAGATTTCGTATGTCTAGGCCACTTTTTCAACGCATCGTTGATAAGTTGGGCGAATGGTCACCTTATTTCACTCAAAGGTCCGATGCTACTAATCGGCAAGGGCTCAGTCCACTACAAAAGTGTACTGCAGCTATTCGCCAATTGGCTAATGGTACTTCTGTAGATGAACTAGATGAATATTTGAAGATAGCACAGACTACTGCAATAGAGTCGTTAAAGAATTTTGTCAAAGGTGTTAGAGAAGTGTATGGTGAGAAATATCTGAGGCACCCCACTATGGAAGATACCGAACGCCTACTGGAACTTGGTGAGAAAAGAGGTTTCCCTGGCATGTTTGGCAGCATTGACTGCATGCATTGGCAATGGGAAAGATGCCCAGTTGCATGGAAGGGTCAGTTTACGAGAGGAGATCAGAAAGTGCCGACACTGATTTTTGAGGCTGTGGCATCACATGATCTTTGGATTTGGCATGCATTCTTTGGATCAGCTGGATCTAACAATGATATTAATGTATTAAACCAGTCCACTGTTTTTATCAAAGAGCTGAAAGGACAAGCTCCTAGAGTGCAGTATATGGTAAATGGAAATCAGCACAGTATTGGGTACTTTCTTGCTGATGGAATATACCCTGAATGGCCAGTGTTTGTTAAGTCAATTCGACTCCCTATCACTGAGAAGGATAAATTGTACGCACAGGAACAGGAAGGGGCAAGAAAAGATATCGAGAGAGCCTTCGGTGTATTGCAGCGTCGATGGTGTATCTTAAAACGACCAGCTCGGTTGTATGACAGAGGCGTACTCCGAGATGTTGTGCTAGCTTGCATCATACTTCACAATATGATAGTTGAAGATGAGAAAACTCCAGACCTTATTGAGGAAAATTTAGATCTAAATGTGCCTCCTAGTTCATCTACTGTTCAAGCACCGGAATTCTCTCCGGATCAGGAAATTCCTTTGTATAGAGTTTTAGAAAAGGATACTGATATTCGAGATCGGTCGGCTCATCATCGACTTAAAAATGATTTGGTGGAACATATTTGGAATAAGTTTAGTGCTCGTAGACATATAACTGGTACTTGTGACTATCATATACTTTATTGCTTTTCTGTTGTGTTAGTCATTTAACTGCACTGCATATGTGATCTGATACTGAGAGTTCATGCTAAACTGTTATTTTGTTTCTGCAGGATGAAAGAAAGGATAAAGGCTGTCAGCTATCTGATCCTACACTACTGCTACCTGATCGTGCACTACTGAAGGTTGTTTGTCTTGCGAGAAAAATCGGTGTGAAGCCGTGTCAATCTGGTCGAGTATACTCCAGATTTCTGTCAAGTATCGATATGTGGTCGTCCTATTCCATTTTGATCGAGTATACTCCAGTTAGTTTGGTCGAGTATACTCCAGTTTGATCGTCAGTTATCCAAGTTATCGTCAGCTATTATGTAACTGTGCTTTCAGTTAAGCTGAGTTTATATGTTGGTTGAACTTATCTGATATTCCAGTTTGATCGAGTAAACTTCAGCTATATACTGTAACTTGTGTGCTTGTTCCAGTTTGATCGGGCTACAAAATTGCTAGGTGTATATGATCCAGCTGTTAAACAAGCAACCGCATGCAAAATTGCTTTATTTTGTTTTGAAAACATTGTAAACGAAATGCTCCATTGTGAAGGCTTGTTTCATTCATTGTTTCATCTTGCTATATATGATGTGGCATATTAGAAATAGTGTAGTGAAACTTCTCATTGAGACTGGCCTAAAAACAATTTAGTGTGGCTTCAGGGCTAGATACCGCTTGGCCCAATCCGCCTACTCCTCCATCCACTCCGCTGCAGCGCCGCCGCAAAGGAAAGACGTCGCCGCGGGACTCGGTGAACACGGTGTCCGCCGCCGTCGCCACTACCGAGATCGAGAGGAAGGTCATCATCGCCGCCACCGCCCATGGCAGCCGTGGCCCCCGTCGTCTCCGACCTCGTCGACTTCCTCAACGCGTCGCCCACCGCCTTTCACGCAGTTGGTACGCATCATCTGTTCCCCTTTCTTTTTTAACCCCCTCGCGGATTGATTGATCTGAGCTGACTCCGTTGGGCTGTTGCTTCCATTGGGAGAAGACGAGGCGAAGCGGCGGCTGAAGGCGGCGGGGTTCGTGCAGCTGTCGGAGCGGGAGGAGTGGACGGGGCTCGAGCCCGGGCGCAAGTACTTCTTCACACGCAACCACTCCACCATCGTCGCTTTCGCCATCGGCGCAAAGTGAGTGAGCTAGATCCGCTCCCCGTCCTCCTTGTTCTCACCAGCCTTAGGTTGTCGAGACTTGAGAGCTTAAAATCCACTTTCTACAGTAGTTAACAAAATATTCTGTAGATATTGCGTTGACTTGTTTGTTATGTGGATTAATTGGCTAGCTTGTGTGTTGATGTTTCACAGATATGTAGCTGGCAATGGGTTCCACATCATCGGTGCGCACACTGACAGCCCTTGCCTCAAGCTCAAGCCTGTCTCCAAGGTATCAAGCCGCAACTCTTGCTCACTGATTTCAGAGTACCTTGTGTCCTGTATTTCTGATTTTTATATGATAGTAGGTGTCTATGTAACCAATGATTCATTTCTTAACCAGGAACAGAAGTTGTTATAGAGTTTTAGGTGGTAGATGATGATACATATTTTGATAAGTTATTATTGATAGTATCTTGCTTGTTTTGCAGGTAACCAAAGGAGGTTACCTTGAGGTTGGGGTTCAAACGTATGGTGGTGGACTATGGTACACATGGTTCGACCGTGATCTTGCTATTGCTGGTAGGGTGATTATAAAGGAGAAGAAGGATGGCGAGGTCTCTTATGCACACAAGCTTGTACGGGTACAAGAACCAATTATGAGGATACCTACTTTGGCTATTCACCTAGACAGGTTGGGACACAGTAAATTTTCATTTGTTATGTCTCATTGTGTTACTATTTATTATTTATATTATGTATGTTATTGTTGCAGCCATTTGTGATAGTACAATCAATCCTATAGGTTGTAGGATCCCTTGAAAGTGTGGCCTGTCACAGTGACATTAAATATTTTAATACATTATTTACAGGTCTCTCTCCACAGATGGTCTCAAGGTTAACAATCAGAGTCATCTTGTTCCAGTGCTGGCTACATGTGTCAAGGTGATTTGAATGCATTGACTTGTTTGTTGGCTGAAAGGACAAAATTTTGTATAGCATGAGCAACTTTTCCTGAATAATTGATTTGCAACAAATCAATTGAGCATACATCTTTTCATGCTGAAGGTAAACTCATACTATCATTTTACAGAATGAACTGCAGAAATTTGTAGCAGAAAATGGCCCAAAGCAGGCATCTGAGAATGTGAATACAAAGCATCATCCATTACTATTGCAGGTACTTTTTTTTGGCATTGTAGTTCAACTCCACCAGAGGTTCTCACATATAATATAAAAACTAAATATCAAGAGTCCGTGGGTTCTGAAGATGTTCTACACTTCCACTTCCACTGATTTTATTTATTTGTCGCAGTTGATTGCTAAAGAGGCTAACTGTGAGCCTGATGAGATATGTGACTTTGAACTGCAACTATGTGATACTCAACCAAGTGCTGTAGCAGGTGCTATGAAAGAGTTCATCTTTTCAGGAAGGCTTGACAATCTTTGCATGTCATTTTGTTCATTGAAGGTTCGTCTTTACTATTTTATTTACCTATAGCTACCACATCTTGTGATTTCTTGGTGCCATTGTTCTATACAAAGTGTCAATTTAGAGCTAGCTACTTGCAGTTGCACCAATGGTATGTTTTGAGCAAATTTTCTAGTGGGGAAAATATATAATCCTACATGTAGTAAAGAAGATATTTGGTTTATACCTATAGCTACTATTCTGTTTAAGAAATACTAATTGTGAGTTTTATCAAATTTGCTAACCATAGTTTAATACTTTTATATACTTAGTAACATCCTCTCTTTTGGATAACAAATCTCTCTATAAGATTAATTGTTCCATGATACCTGTATGATCCTGAGTGTTCTAACATCACAAAGTTCGAATTGCCAAGAGCATTTTCCTTTTAGTAATAAAATTCTAATCATAATAACAATTATTTCTCTAATACTATTTCAGGCCCTAATTGACTCCAGTTCAGTTGAACACTCGCTCGACCATGAATCTGGTGTGCGAATGGTAGCTCTATTTGACCATGAAGAAGTTGGATCTAATTCTGCTCAGGGAGCTGGTTCCCCTGCCATGTTGGATGCTTTATCAAGAATCACTGGGTCTTTTAACTCTTCAAATGCCAAGGTACTTAGTAATGTGTGTTCAACCTTTCAGAATTGTTATCCTTTGTTTTATCCTACCACATTATTTGCAGGTTTTCATATCAGTTAGCTTCCAAGTTGTAATAGATAATGTCAAACTGTTTTTTTTTTTTTTTTACTTTTCAGTTGCTAGAAAAAGCTATTCAGAGGAGCTTTCTGGTGTCTGCTGACATGGCGCATGCTTTACATCCCAATTATATGGTACAGATTATCTAACATTTATTCTACATATATGCATCAAGACATAAATACAATTCTGGGTCATTTTGCGATCTACTTTTCCAGGACAAGCACGAGGAGAACCACCAGCCAAAATTGCATGGAGGACTTGTAATCAAGAATAATGCCAATCAACGATATGCTACAAATGCTGTGACAGGATTTATTTTCCGAGAAATTGCTGAGAGACACCAACTACCTATACAGGTCAGTTGATCCAAAAGGACCCCCATATAATAGTTGTGAATTACTAATGGTTACTCCAACTTATGGTTTGTACTCTGACATTTTTCCTTATAGGTTCCTTTTTTTGTGTGTGTGACAATAAGCAATCCATTGACAATTGTTATGAGGATGAATATATTTGATAAGCCTCACGAGCAAATTTTGCAGTCAGAGATGTAACTGAGTTCTCAGTGCATCCAAATCCAACCACATTTGGAGTTATAATGATTTACTAGAAAGCACGCGCGGCGTTGCCGCGCGGCCAAAACGCCAGGGTACCCGCCTTATATTACCCATTATTTTCCGTCACCAATCACATGCTGCAGTATAGACTAATGACAGGTTAGTAGATTATTATTGAGCTTTAATTGAAAAGTTAGGGAAACAGGAAAACTGATGTATTTGTGAAAACTATATGACTAGGTATTTTAAATTTATACCTCGGCTCATCAAGGTCCATGGTTTGTGTTTCTCCAGTGCCATGCATTTTATTGTTAATTGTTAGTGTATATATAGAGAGTAAAATAAAAATTGTTTACTAAAATTGAAGTATAATATTTTTGAGGCTGTAAACCAATATTGGTATCTAGCAATCTGCGGAGAAGTTTGTAAACTTAGAAAAAAAGTGACATAACTAATACAAGGAAAGTGGAAGGATGAGTGCTAGATTGGAGCGGCAATGGGGATTGGACGGCGGCTGTGCTAGCTTGGCCACTTACGAGTGCAACCAAATGGTGTAGCACAAGCAGCTCAGCCTTTCGGCTAGATATCCGTTTCAGTCTCCGGCTCCTTGCCTACTTTCGATCCATCCACACGAGCAACGTAGGAAGATAGAATCATATAATAAGCACAGGGAGCATTGAAATTTATCTTTTAGATTTTTCCCCACGCAGATGGATGATCTATAGGAGATGGAGTAGAAATTTATTACGGAATGGAAATATCTCAAGAAGCTGAAGGAATGTGTGTATAGATTTTTTTTTTTTTTCCTAAAAGAGATTTGGAGCCGGAGGGGCAGGTCCGTATTTTATAGTTGGCATTGGGATGGCGTTTCTAGTATTCTCTAGAATATACTTTACTACTGCTACAGTGCAAGGCCTTAGAACTTCTACAGTTCTACCGGCGCTTTTGATGTACAGCACTGTAGAAACTAGATGACGTGGCTTCATGATTTGCCTGAGCTTGGCTCAGGTTTAGAAGAAGAAAGATATTGTGTTCCTAGTTTTTATTTTTCGTCATTAAGCTTTTTTCAATCTTTTTATGGGTGACCTTGCTGTTAAGCTTAGGTTGCTAATGAACTATGTTTTAGAAGATTGGTGCTTTGTCTATATGCTTCTATCTCATGAGAAAATGGTATCTTGTAGGAATATTGACCGTGGCATATTTTTCTACTTTATGCTCCATCTAAACATTTGTTTCACATCATTATATTTATTAATGTGGATTCAGACAATGCTATGAGTTTCACTGTTTTAATTATTTATTTGTGTATATTTATTGTTTCTAGTCAATAAATCAATTTTACTTGATGCATTGGCAGAATCTTATTCATTTTCCAAATATGCAGGATTTTGTTGTTCGCAATGACATGGTTTGTGGTTCAACAATTGGCCCAATACTTGCTAGTGGTGTTGGTATTCGCACTGTTGATATTGGAGCACCCCAATTATCAATGCACAGCATCAGAGAAATGTGTGCCGCTGACGATATTAGCCACTCATATGAGCATTTCAAGGCATATTTTGAAGAATTTACTGAATTGGATAGCAAGGTCAAGGTGGATTACTAAGGCATTTAGCACAATAGTTTAGCTTTGTTACAAGCTGTACTTCTATACAAATTTGATAAACAAGTGGAGAACAAATTTGGGAGAATGTGCTAGCTGTGTGTGCTTTGCCATACACGTTCAAAATTTTATCTATTTATTATCTAGCCCAAATACCCCCACATGTTTGAAATTCTTTTGGTGAATGGCTTCCTATCATGAAAAAATAGCTCCAACATGCATCCTCACAAGAGTCAGTTCTCCGTGACCAAAGAGGAGACTGGTGCAACATTTTCTTACCACCTGTGTTTTTTCTAGGCATTTTTGGCATAATTTGCAGGCCCCTATTGGCCTCCAACGCACGTCACTTAGATGCCATGAGTGATTCGCCGACTGATGGACAAAAGCTAGAATTGGACGGCCCTAAAGAAAATGGTTCAATAGTGTTGTGATCTTGGGAGCTTTGGATCCATGAAAACTCAGGAATGCCTTTGATGCGACTCATGCCCAATAGTTCTTTTAACGAAAAGCTGCGGATTTGGTGTATTGCTGGAGTTCGGAAATTTCAGGAAATGTTCTTTTGTCCTGTAAATATTGTCATCATGAACTCATGATAGGGTAATGCTTGTATTTGTTTTGGGTAAGGCTATGCATTCTTATTGCAACCTTCTTTTATCTCCTACAGACTACAGTAGTGATGCTAATTCGATTCTGTACCTCCACGATGCGGAGAAGATTTTGGGGGCGCCATATGACGATGGAGCGGGAACTGAACTGGTCTTCATTGTTGATTGCCTCATTTGCCATCATTTTTGATTGCCTTCGTTTGCCATCTCACTCTTCAGTGATCTTATTCAGGTCATGACATTATCAATTGTCCCAACTTTTTTTTAAGGACTTTCTCAAGTTGTACATCTACTCAAAATAATAAGCTTGACTACAACCACACTAGCTACCCCAATATGAATAAACATCACAAGTTAAGAATCATACAACTTAGAAGCGTTTATCTGACATCGTGGCACATCGATACCTCCACTCAACACGGCAAGGTGCTGGGCGAACAGAATAGCTTGGTATTTTCCCGATTATCATAGCCAGTCACATAGCATTCATGAAAGAACTGGAACAAGGTAAGCAAGAAAAAAATTGCCAAAGATGAACTGCTGTAATCATCTCAGCATTGTCAGCAGCTTCCCTCAATCGAACAGAGATTATTCAGGCAGTTCCCGAGCTTGTCAAAGTGGTGACAAAATGGTGCATTTGCACAAAACCGCATGATGTTGGCTAAGTAAAATTTCGAAGAAACCCAGACAAAGGGATTTTGGTACATGTCATGCTTAACCTGAAGAGTGGACACTTCATCATGAGAGGGCTTTCAGCACCTCAGCAGTCACTTCCTTTGGTGGTTTCTCTGCCGGCAGATTCGCCACCAAGCCCTTCTTAGAGTAATAATCAATCACCTGAAGCAAACCAATTGTTTTCAAATTAAGAATAATATTGATCTAAAAAAAAAAGCATACACAAATTGATTCTCGTGACGTAAATCAGAACTATGAATGAAATATGCAGAGGCCAAAAGACTTAGGTGATCACAAAAACATATGAGTGAAAACTATAATAAAGGACATAAAAAATGCACATCAAACAGGGCCCACCAAATCGTTGCTATGACATAATTGATGATATAAATATTCAAATGGAAGGAAATCATCAATGAAGAAAATTAATTCTTAAACAATAGCACCATTTTTTAGAAGGTAAGACACTAAAATAACTTTAATATATACATATATAGTTGTACAAGATATTTTTTCAGAAAAATAATTCTTTTAAAGAATAACATACAGGTTCGGTTTGTCTGTGGAAGGCTTCAAGCCTTGACTTCAAAACCTCGGCTGTGTCATCTCTCCTTTGAATCAATGGCTCTCCAGTTACCTTTGTGAAAAACAAGAGCAAATGCACAATAGATGATAAATATATTCTTGATAAAGTCACATAAACTTTTGTGATTAATAGCTGAATACAAGAGAAGGCAGAAGTGCTTTCAATAATCCAGTTTTTATTTCCTTGCTGCAAAAAAAGATAGCAATAACTATAGAACTTATCTATGTGCGTTTTTCATGAGCATGGTTTTCCTTGAGGAAGAAATAGGGCGCAAAAAAAGGCTGCAACACTGCTTAAACTAACCAGTACATCATGCAAGCAGAAATAAAAGCATCTACAGGAAGAAATAATAGCATCCACAAGCAGGACTCAGATCATAACAGTATGCCAATATTCACTCGGACATTTCTTGTTAATACAATGACATGCAGCTCTCCTGTGTGTTCGAGAAAAAAATATTCACCCAGCCATAATTGTCAAGATGTGATTACTCTAATTTATTATCTAACAGATTGGAAAAGTTAAGCCACATGAAGCTGAGTGGAAAACTTGAACAACATACATGGTAATCAATCCACACTAAGACTTCTAGAAGAAAGTAGAAGCAATACAAATAAGATCATGCAAACATAAAATAAGCGGCTAAAATAAATGCTCTGTACTTGACTTACATCATCAACTCCTGGAGACTTCGGAGGTGCAAATTTTGTATGGTAAGTCCTACCACTGGCTGGGTGAATCCAACGACCAGTGATCCGTTCTTCCAATATAGCATCATCAATTGCAAAGTTCAGGACCTTGTCAACATTAGCACCTTGCTTTGCCAACATCTCATCCAGCTGTACAGGATGTTCAAAAGACAGTGTGGGGGAAATTATACTAAATCAAATACAGAATCTACAAGAATATGATATATATGAATATGAATGTTCCTTCGCTGATGCATCGATCAAGCATCGGACCTTCTGTGCTTGAGTGACAGTTCTAGGGAAGCCATCAAGAATGAAGCCTTTCTGGCATGAGGGTTTCTTCCTAGCTTCATTCACAAGCCCCACAACCAAGCTATCTGAAACTAGCTCCCCCTAAAAGAGAAAGGACAACGGAGTCACAAAGAAACCCTTCTGCTGGTTAGCATTTCTATTATATGTTTCGGTCTGCTAACATTACCTTATCCATAGCTTCTTTAGCTTTGATACCTAGAGGAGTCTTGGCCGCCACAGCAGCCCTCAGCATATCACCAGTGGCTAAATGGCACAGGCAATATTCATCCTTAATAAGGGGAGACTGAGTACCCTTTCCAGAGCCAGGTGGGCCTACAAGATTAGTAAAAGGGGTGCCAAATTCACCAAATCAGGATCACTATAGAATAAAAATCAAAAGTCAAAATGTTGTGAATGAGGAAACAAAAAGGCACTATGACATTACATCTTCCTATACAATACCACCCTTTACCAACATAATATATCAAGTCAAACAGCATGACAAGGAACAAGGCTACCATGAAAAATACACCAAATAGCAGACACACCCATGCAATTTACTTGCGTTCAGTGTCACAGTTTAGTACCATTTTGTTAAAAACATCTCCAAGGGCTCCTTAAAACTCCCTAATCAGCCCTCCAACAGTTTTGTATCTGAACTCCCTAAAGATAAGCACTTGGTAAATCTACCCCCACAACTCACAAATATACACATGGGTTCCGTGCTTGCTATCCATATGAGGGCACTCCATCAGCTGCAGTTTTCCTCCTGCCTTCCTGGTTTTTGAGTTTTATTACAAAGCTAAACTATTGGACAAAAGGCAAAAGTCTCCCTATTTATTTTATTCACTTAACATAATCATTGGGTTACCAAGTTATTTTTAAGGAGGTTTGGAGATGGCAGTTTTTTTTCTCTCTTTGCAATGTGAATGCATAATTAATTAGCAACAAAACTAAAAGTATAGTTGCATAAGATTTGGTTGACAATCATATCCGAGTGGACCCAATGTTAGAAAGGGGCAGGTCAGATTAGCATTTGTGGAGATCTACATCTCTACGCGCATGCACAAAGTTGCACCAATATCTTGTCGTCATGAAGAAAAGGCTTCCAGTTCCACACCAGGCCAAACAGACTACAATTATCGTTCAATCCTTGAAGAATTCTAGATTACGACAAAATCACCAAAACCAAACAGCAGGAGGCATAACTAATCTACAAGCGCAAGATCAATTGTAATTTTTTCGGTATGTTAAGAAATCGCAGACAATCCAGTATGCAAAACGAAGCAATGTTTCTTCGCCACAAATGCAGGAAAGTGAAATAGGAAATAACCAAGATTTCACGGAAAGTACGGCGGATCCAGAGATCGAACCGCGGCAAGCCGCAGCCTTGCCCTCCCGGCGGCACCAGGAACAGCGCGGAGCCGCGGCCGCCGCCGGCGAGAAGGAGGAAGAAGTGGAGGGCCTCCCGTACCGATGAGGATGAGGTGCTTGTCGGGCTTGGAGCTGCACTTCATGCGGCGGAGCAGCTCGTGCATCAGATCCAGAGACGGCACGTCCTCTAGATTCGCCGCCATCTCCGCTGCCGCCGCAACGGGAAGAGTTCGACGACGGTGCTGCTGCGTGCGTGGGGGGTTCCAACTCTGGGCTGCCGCTGGAACGACGCCGACGACGACGACGCCGCAATGGTTTAGGTGTGATTCCTGTCTAGTTAGCTGAGCGGCGCGTACCGCGTACGTGTCCTTTCCTTTTGTCTTGGTGAGCCAAACGTGGTACGAAATTTCTCCGGAGCAGGAGCCTCGCTTTGAGATGCGGAGTTTTCAGATTAGAGTTTACTGAATATAGGGTTCTTTGTTTGGGATGATGGGAGCTGGGTTTTCAAGCACGTTAATAAATGTCGTTCTTTTTTTTCTAAATAAAAGCCGTTTGAAACATTTTTTCCGACTGAAACATCTTTCTTTTAGGCTTACAACAACTCTACATTTCAAAATGAGTGCACATCTTACATTATCGGTAGTCAATCAATTTTAAGATTGTCTAGAATTATAGAAAATAGTATTGACTTCTTAGGGTGTGAGATGGTTTGAGGACAAATGCATCAAATCCTAATTGAGATGGCTGGTTTGCATAAGCTTCAACCGACTTCAGCGCAAAAACCATCAGTCGAACAACCAAACAACATAATATGAATGATCATCATCATGGTTATGACTGAAAGCAATGCATATAGTTGTTCCTTATTACAGACACCAACACTACAAATCAACATAACCAGTCTAGGTGCCTCATAAAAACAGAAGTGTCACATACAACTTACAGTTGCTAGTATAAAAGCCTCTTGCGGCGGAGCGGTCACCGCCAAACGCCACACCACACTTTTCATCTCGGCAATATAATCTACTTGTGACAACCTCCCATGTCGGGGGAACCTCCCACGCCGGCCTCCTTGCCAAAGGCGTGGTCACAACTCACTGCCAAACAAATGTAAAGACTTCCAAATGCCGCGCCAACGCCCTTCTTCCAATCACCATCAGCTGCATTAGACACTGAAGTCTTGAAACCTCAGTTAGACCTTCACCTTCCTCGCCACAATGGTGATGATCGTCACAGATTGATAGGCATGAGCTTTCAAAGTGACACCTCCAAGAAGAAACACAAAACCATCAACACCACCATCGCTTGACCACAAGGTCAAGGCACTACACCCAGAAAGCACACTGCACAAAAGAGAAGAGAGCTGATCCACAAAGATTCAGTCCAAGTGATAAGGCTTTCGCCATGGCATCTCAACCCTGTGCGCAGCATTGGCTAATACCCATACTCACTGCATCGGCCGCCAACCAGCAATAAAGCCACCTGCCTCCCCTGCTGCCGCCAACTGCCGACCACAGATCCGACCCCACACAACACTACCGCACGTCGAGGTTTGTTGGCTCTGACGTCCGTCGTCGTTGTCGTTGGCCTCCTCCAACTGCCCGCTAGGAAGTCCAGCAAGCGCGCCCTCACCAGGTCCTTGCGCACCATCGTCTTCCAGTCGTCTCGCGGCACAACCTCTGATCCAACACTCCACATGGAGAGAGCAGGATCCCCCGCCGTCCTCTTGTGCCAGCACGAACACCGGCAGACGCGGCCACAACCACCGTGACCCCTGAAAGGTCGAGATGGCGGACTAGAGGGGGGTGAATAGTCCTTTTTAAAACTAATCGCTCTGGCTAACCGAACAAAGTGCGGAACTAAAACTACCGGCCTAGCCAAGACTTCACCCCTCTAACTATAACTCTAGATGCACCTTGTAAAAGATCCTACACAAGAAATCAAGGTGACAAACTAGCTAGTGCTCTCCTAAAACAATTCTAGCTTGTAAGGTCATACAAACCTAAGCAACTAGTACTTTTCACACCGGGGGAGCACCTACACAATTCTAATGAGCAAAAGCACAAAGCTAACCTAAGCTCACTAGATGCTCAAGGACAAAGCTACACAAACCGAACCCAAGAGCTCAACTTTACTTAACTACACAAGAGAGGCAAAGAAAGAAACTCTACTTCTAGCTAACAAGCAAGAAGGTAATTAGCAAGCTACACAAGCAGACTAAACACTAGAGCAAATACACAAGTTATATAAGAATGTAAAGAATGTAAATACAAGCTTGTGAAGAAGATCGCAAACCACCGTGAAGTGTGGACACAAGATGACACGGCGATTTTTACCGAGGTTCACTTGGTTGCCACCAAGCTACGTCCTCTTGTGGCGATACACCCACTTGGAGGTTCACACGCTTAATTGGCGTCTCCTAGCCAAACCCGCAGCCGGGTGCGATGAAACCAACACAAGATGGGGATCCTCCAAGCCACGAGCT
>JAKNSH010044049.1:0-15527 GCA_027790015.1 Cymbopogon flexuosus
CGGGTGCGGGTACGGGTGAGCACTACCCATCGGGTACGTACCCGTTGCCATCCCTACCCGTACGTGATGGACGGCCCACGAAACTTAAGTAGATCAATTGGGTTTCATGGGCTGCTGGGCTGTCCCCGATCGGCCTAAAACCAGTCGTGCATCTGCGCCACTAAGGCCCACCGTGGCGTCCGCCGTCCGCAGCGGCCAAGCCGGCGGCGCTGCCCCGCCGTCGACGGTGGAAACGGAACCAGTCACGTCGGGTTCAGCCGCCGCTTGCCGCCACGCTGGACACCCCACTCCCCCTGGTTCCCTACTGCGCCTCCCGGGCTCTCCCGGTCTTGCTCACCCACGCTTGCGCGCCGTCCTGGCACGGCTCCGGCTCCGCCACCCGAAAATAGGCGGAGCCGGGAGACCGGAGGTTGACGGAAGGGAGATAGTGGGCCGCGCGGCCGAGGCCTCCGCTTCTCCCTCCCGACCTCACCTCCCTCGCCCCGCGTCCATGGCAGCAGCATCCATATATCCCTCCCACGGCCGTCACCGCCGCTTCGTTTCCACCCCACCTCCATGTTCTCCCGCGAGCCCAATGCCGCGCCAGACCCATGTAAAGATCGTCACACTGGTTCCCATTTCTTGTTCATTCACCGTTGCCCGTTCTTGGAGGTTAATCTGATGATTGTGATGGTTGCTGCCGCGCAGCGAGGCGGCGGGCGGACGCCGTCGGGTGGCTGCGCTCGCTGTTCCCGGACCTGCAGCTGCCGCCGCCGCCGGAGGCCACCGATGACGACCTCCGCGCCGTGCTCGCCAATGGCAGGCTGCTCTGCGCGCTCCTGCGGAGGCTCTTGCCCGGCGCGCTGCTCGACGACGCGGCCACGGATAATGCCGGCAGGTTCCGCGCCGCCATCCAGCGGATGGGCGTGCCCACCTTCAGCGCCTATGACCTCGAGAGGGTCAGTCACATTCTCGTTCCTCGTTCGTCGGCATTGAATTCTTTTCCTTCTTTATTGACGTTGCCCGGCAATTCATCCATCGTCCGTCCGTCCAGGGGGAAATGTCAGCTGTCGTCACCTGCATTCTTGCTCTAAAGGATCGGTTCCCATCACGCCTCGGCGAAGATCACCTCAACTCTCCCTTCCTCGCCAGATGTGACAGCGAAGGAAGCAGGAGGAACACGGGAGGCAAGCTGCAAAGGGTACTCACAAGCCCCATTATGTCAGGTTAAAAAATGCCTTGTTTTGATAATCTTAAGACAACGACAACTGCTCATTTACAGAGGAGCTTCAGATAGCTGTTCAAACATTTCTTTTTGTCATGCTTGTTTCCAGAGCCATACTCTCCTTCCTTGGGAGCCGATGCCTATTCTCCGTCACAGATATTTCAGCCGAAACATGGCTATTCTGATCTACCTGGCTGTAAAATTTCTGAATTGATGAAATCCTCCAGCTTGGAGGTAAGAGCCGTGCTGTGATCTTCACTTGAAAAAATAGACAGGATTTATTTCATTGTCTGGCACTGCTTCACATGCTGATAACATTGACTGCGTTACGTATTTATGCAGAACGCTCCCACTCAGTCGCTTTTGGGTGTTGTGAACAGCATCCTCGATGAGAGCATTGAGAGGAAGAATGGACAAATACCTTATGTAGGCTTCTAAAAAAAAACAATGTAGTCATTTTGTTCTTTCCATATTTAAAAGGATAACATGCTGTATGTGTTAACACCTTTCCTTGTATAAATGAATGTTCAATTTCATCACTGTAGCGCATTGCTTGCCTGCTGAGGAAGGTCATAGCGGAGATTGAAAGGTGTATTTCTTCTCAGGCCGGGCACATACGAAATGTGAGACAAATTCATATTTGGCTTTGTTTTGCCACTGTATTTTTCCCCTTTTGTGATTTCTTACTTGTCTGCAGCAAAATAACCTGATTAAAGCTCGTGAAGAGAAGTATCAGTCGAGGATAAGAGTGCTCGAAGCACTGGCTAGTGGGGCAAGTGGACAAATACATGTAAATTCCTGTACCTTCTGTGAACCAACTATCTATAGGCTGCTTTTTCCAGAATTTTGTGCACTGTCTGCACTTTGAGAGTATTTTGTCTCATGATCTTGGTATCACTGTCAAATGGTTGAATAATTGGGTAATTCATTGTTTATCTTTGTTGTAGCTTAAAAATATTAGCTGAGATGACGAAATTTTCTTTTAATA
Source organism: Cymbopogon flexuosus (assembly GCA_027790015.1). NCBI lineage: Eukaryota > Viridiplantae > Streptophyta > Magnoliopsida > Poales > Poaceae > Cymbopogon > Cymbopogon flexuosus. The sequence goes on from JAKNSH010044049.1 coordinate 2,193, forward strand.
ATGACAATTCATTCATTTGAATATGTGTGGCTTGAGAACCAGTTGAGTGATTCAATTCATGGAAGTTCACTTTAATTATGCAGTTGGAGAAAGGCAAACTTGAAGGCAAGGGCCAACTAGCAGAGGATGATATGGCTAGATTAATGCAGTATGAGGAAGACTTGGTAAGATTGATGAAAGAAAAGGAAGACCTGGTTAGGCTGCTTAAAGAGAAGGAAGATGTGATCAGGTTGCTGAAGGAGAAGGAAGATATGGTTAGATTGTTGAAGGTGAAGGAAGATATGGGTGGCTTGAATAATGATAAAGTAGATAGGTTACTTAAAGAGAAGGATGATACTGTAGTTAGATTGACACAAGAGAAGGAAGATATGATTCGGATGTTGAAGGAGAAGGAGGATATAATTAGGCTAATGAAGGATAAGGAAGACATGGTTGATGCGAAAGATGTCACAGTCGAAGATACATTGCGTACAACAGATGAGAGTAAAGACAGGTTACTTAAGGAGAAGGATGAAATTGTTGTTCGACTGACAAAAGAGAAGGATGAAATTGTTGTTCGACTGACAAAAGAGAAGGATGAAAGTGTTGTCCAACTGACAAAAGAGAAGGAGGACATGAATAGGTTGCTAAAGGAGAAGGAAGATATAATTAGACTAATGAAGGAGAAGGAAGATAGGCTCATCTTAGCCAGTGGCAAGGTTGAGGATAGGAAGCAAGCAATAGATGACGATAGAGATAGGTTGATCAAGGAGAACAATGATGCCATTTCCAAGTTAACATCTGAGAAGGCAGAGATTGCTAAGTTGCTGCAAGAGAAGGAAAATCTAATCAGATTGGTGAAGGAGAAGGAAGATAAATCTGATTTGAAGAAAGGTAATGTTGAAGACACAAAACAATCAACAGGTGAAGAGGCAGACAGGTCGATAAAGGAAAAGGGTGAGATAATTAGGTTGACAAAAGAGAAGGAGGATTATAGAAATACTATTATGAAACTTAAGCAGGAATTTGAATCATTGAGATCATCATATGAGGAGAGCTGCAAGTTGTTAGAATCTAAGAAGGAAGATGTAGTCAAACTTGTCACAGACAAGGAAATGAATGACACCATAATTTTGCAACTCAGGCAAGAACTTGAGGAAACAAAAATGTTGCATGAGGCAGATACAAAAGAGGAGGATTATAGAAATACTATTATGAAACTTAAGCAGGAATTCAAATCATTAAGATCATCATATGAGGAGAGCTGCAAGTTATTAGAATCTAAGAAGGAAGATGTAGTTAAACTTGTCACAGACAAGGAAATGAATGACAGCATAATTTTGCAACTCAGGCAAGAACTTGGGGCAACCAAAAAGTTGCATGAGACAGAGACAAAAGAGAAGGAGGATTACAGAGATACTATTATGAAACTTAAGCAGGAATTCGAATCATTAAGATCATCATATGAGGAGAGCAGCAAGTTGTTAGAATCTAAGAAGGAAGATGTAGTTAAACTTGTCACAGACAAGGAAATGAATGACAACATAATTTTGCAACTCAGACAAGAACTTGAGGCGACAAAAAAGGTGCATGAGGCAGAGACTCAGCAATTGGAGATCAAAGCTGCCAAAGTAAATAAGGAGTTCGAACAGAGGATAAAAGAAATAGAACTCATGTTAGAAGATTCTACCAAGAGCAGAAGAGAACTTGAGGAATCTACTGAATCTAGAATCCAATGTTGGAAGCAGAAGGAAATAGTGGTAAACAAATTTGTGGGTTTGCAAGTAAAAAATGCCCAGGTATTGGTCAAACCACTCCCTCCCCCACCCTTCTTTTTTATCCTTATGGTGAATATTTGTGAACTCAAATGTATAGCACTATTTTTCTTCAGGAATTGAGGCTCTCTTCTGTTTCCGTTAGGCTTGAAATACTAAACTGTCAAAAAAAATGGTTTGAAGAACTTGCTGGCCTTGGTGAGGATGAATCTTTGTGATTAGTTATGGCCTACATTTGCATAATGTTATTTTCACCAATAGGCCAGTTCTAAAGTTTCAATTTAATTTTCGACAGGACAAAATCTTAAGATGGTAACAAGTGCTGCAGAAAAATATCATGCAGCTCTTGCAGATAATAGAAAATTATTCAACGAGATCCAGGAACTGAAAGGTGCCTATTTGAACTGTAAACATCAGTTCCTTTTGTCTGGTTTATCTATGTCAAATATAAGACTGCAAGCTCAAAAATAGTGGCTTAACGTAGTATTGTTGAGTAGGAAATATCAGAGTTTATTGTCGGATAAGACCTTTTCGACCCTGGGAGGATGAGAAGTCCACTTCAGTTGAATATATTGGTGAGAATGGTGAACTGGTTTTATCAAACCCTACAAAGAAGGGAAAGGAAGCTGGCAAGAATTTCACTTTTAACAAAGTTTTTGGCCCTACAACTACACAAGGTGCTCATGACAATGAAACAAAAAATATATCTTTTGCTGAATCTATTTAATTGTTATAAGTACTCACAAAATAGCACAGAGTTATACATTTGTTGTGATATCTTTCTTTCTTTTTTGTTATATAGATATGGTTTTCAAGGATATTCAGCCACTAATTAGATCAGTTCTTGATGGCTACAATGTTTGCATTTTCGCATATGGTCAAACTGGATCGGGAAAAACACATACAATGGTATGAAGCTATCATGACTGAACTATTTTTTTTAATCTGTTTAGATTCCTCTGCAATGGAGGATATATTCACAATACTTTGTTTCAATGAATTGCTTAGATGGGACCTGAAAACGCAACTGAGAAAGAATGGGGTGTCAACTATCGGGCACTAAATGACCTTTTCAATATCTCACATGATCGGCGAGACACCATTAAATACGAACTTGGTGTTCAAATGGTTGAGATCTATAATGAGCAAATCCGTGATCTACTTGGTACCGGTGGCTCACAAAAGAAATATCCTTCTTATTCAGGCTTTGTTTCAGTAAATGTTTTTGTTATGCAAGTCCATTACTGCCATTATCCCACTTTTTCTATGCATTATAATTTTATTTTTTCTTGAATATGAAGGAAAGGTATGTATGCATTGCATTAATAAAAATAAGAGAATTACTAACATCCTGCACCCTCCGGGCTCCCCCAACTTATATGACAATTACATTTGCGTCTGTTTGAAGGAGGAGGACAATGACCCAACCTACAAACTTAACTACCTGTGGTAGAGGTGTTAAGGAAGGAGAGCCCCTTAGCTCATGCCATAACGCAAAGCTGTGATTCCTCCGATGGAGAGATAAGACCTTAGATAGGCTCGGAGTAGCACCATTAAACATAGTCATTTCTGTGTTTCCACAAACTCCATGCACCTGATATGATGAGCGAGTTCAGGTGCTGTTGGATGGGACCACCCACAGCAAAACAAGCTCTACACCACCTAGTCATCAAAAGAGTTCTCCAAGGGTTGAGGGTGTTAGGTTTCATGCACCAACCAAGTGAACCCAAAAGCTTAAGCGATTGGGAAGAGGTGGGCAATCCACTAATACTTCGCAACACTCCCACTCACGTGCAGCCAGAATAAGGCGCAGACGTGGAAATAAAGAAGGGAGCGGAGGACTTAAAAGATGCCTCTACCAGGACTCGAACTCGAGACCTCTAGCTTTGATACCATGTTAGGACAACAAGCCTGACGCTTTGCAGAGAAAATACTAGAATTGCCAGGTAAAAACGCATGACCTATTGGGTGTTGGATAGTCTCTGACTGTTGATCAGAAAATTGGCAGGTCCCAAGATGTGGAAGACCTCTCTGTGCCAAGCAGTTGGCTGTCCAAAAAGCAATTATGAGCCACCAGCCAGAGGAAGAAACGGCATTTTCTGGGTGATCAAGATTTCCTGATGCACTCCCAAGGACCATAACTAACAGCACCTTGAAATAAAGCATTGTAAACCTAAATAGCTGAGTATTGGCCTGAGCTTTAGAGCACCATATATGCTTATCTGGAACACCCAATTGCAGCTGCACTTTAGCAAGTAAATCGCAGAAGCAAGATTATCGGCATTAGCCACAATTGATAACTTATAATACTGTTTCTTAGTGGCAATTCTTTTAGGCACGAGAGCATATAGGCTTTAAATCCTCAATCGCTGCCCAAACAACCATCTATCTTTCCAGAATAACATGGTGCCATCATCACCAATCTCTGCAACCACTGCATGGCTTGTTTGGGTCAGTCTTTTGCAGCTACAACCATTTCACTTGTAATGCCCATCCAAGACATTTTTCAGAAATACCAAGCCCGCCAGGCTCCCCTGAGTGAGTGACTGGTTCACCTTGCGCGCCATTGGCTAACTTCCCCCTTCACCAAAGGAAACTTCTGATTTTATCAATAGCCTTAATAACCCGAGGAAGATCAATTGCCATTGCTAAGTAAACAAGCTGAGTGGTCATATCGTACTGAAGCTTAACAGCCCGACCAGCTCTTGTCTTGAGGTCTGCCCTCGGCCCTGGGGGTTGATCAGCTATACAATCGATGATTGCTTGAAACTGGGACTTGGTTAGCTTCTTCAGGGAGAGTGGCAAGCCTTAGGTACTTGCAAGGGAAATCCATCACCCCCACAAGGAAGTAACTCCTGTACTCTTGCATTTTGATCACAAGAATACCAGATAGGCAGCACATTGTTTTTTTTTTTGTATATTTATTTTAAGGCCCAAATCTTGATTGTTTCAGAAAAAAGGCCCAAAGCTTCCCCCAAAGGATGTAGAATACCAAGTGTTAAGTTTATATCTGTTGCAGCTGGTTGAAGGAAGAGGACTGTGTCATCAGCATAGTGGGGTTGAAGGAAGAGGTCCGACAATAGTGGGGTTGGAGCAACGCACCCTATTGAGCCCTCATCACCATCATGTTATAAAGTATTCGTGATCAGTAGAAACAGCATTTGAGATAGAGGATCTCCCTATCGTAGTCCCCAAAGGCGATAGATGAATTTCCTCGGTATCCCATTTAGGAGTACTTGGGTGGAGAAGACTTCAGTCAAACACTCAATACATCATGCCAAAAACTGAGTTCCTCTAAAATCTCAACGAGTTAAGTGATACCATATTAAAACTTTCAAATTTCAGTTGGTTACACATTGCTGTCCTTTTTCAGATTCTACTGCCATCATACTGCCTGTAGGAATTTAATCCATTGCTTTTTGCTGACTGAAGTGATGTTACAAACCACTCGTTTTCCTTAACTTGCGCACACTAGGGATCCAGAATACCACCCAGCCCAATGGACTTGCAGTTCCTGATGCAACAATGTGTCCCGTTGATTCGACTTCTCATGTTATTGAACTAATGCAAACAGGGCACAACAATAGATCCATGAGTGCAACAGCCTTGAACGAGAGGAGCAGCAGATCTCACAGGTAAATTACTTGTGCCGCTTGTCTTTTGTATAACAAGACCTTGCTTGTGGGCAATTTATTTATTTATTTATTTATTTTGTGCAGTGTTGTGACCATCCATGTCCAGGGCCAGGATTTGAAAACCGGTAACACTTTGCGTGGTGCTCTGCATCTTGTGGACCTTGCTGGAAGTGAAAGGGTGGACCGATCTGCAGTTACAGGAGAAAGGCTCAAAGAAGCACAGCACATCAACAAGTCTTTGGCTGCACTCGGGGATGTTATATTTTCTTTGTCACAAAAGAATGCTCATGTGCCATACAGAAATAGCAAGCTTACACAAGTCTTACAAACTTCTTTGGGTGATTTTCTTGGCTAAAAATTTAGTTTGCATTACATCATAATTTTGTATATTGTTTCTTGACATGCCAAAGGTTCCCTGTGTAGGTGGGCATGCAAAGACTCTAATGTTTGTGCAAGTCAACCCAGATGTTTCATCATACACTGAGACTTTAAGTACACTGAAATTTGCTGAACGTGTGTCTGGTGTAGAACTAGGTGTTGCAAAGACCAACAAGGAGGGCAAAGATGTCAAAGAATTAATGGATCAGGTAACCATTTATTTTTCTTTTCCTTCACTTAAATCCATGAAAGGGCAATTGATATGAAACAGTAGATGCAACATTTCAAGGTCATGACTTGACTTTTAGACATGCAAAGAAATCATTCTGTCATGTTCAAAGTATGTCATCAAGTGGCTGAATTTGATCCAGAAGGAAACATACAGTTGTTGACATCCTACTTTTTCACCTGCAGCTTTCACTGCTCAAAGATACCATTGCAAAGAAGGATGATGAAATTGATCGGCTGCAACTAGCGAACAGTAGCAACTCCCTACTAAAGTCCACGAAACATGGTGACTCCCTGTTGAAGCATTCGGCCTCTTCTCCAGGAATGACATCCCTAGGAAAAGTGGCAAGCTTTGGTAGCGGGGCAGCTTCTGACCTTGACAACTTCTCTGACACTAGTGATAGGCATTCCGAAGCTGGGTCCATGTTCTCTACTGATGAGGCCCGACAGTTGGGCCAGAACTTTGGTGATCCTGGTGGTGATTCAGATGGAAGGCTAAGTGATGTATCAGATGGTGGTGTACCCGCGGGTGCAGAAACTGACAGTTCAGTTAACAACATTGTGGACCAAGAACAAGAGAAAACATCTACTGCTGGAAAAGAGCGGTTGTGAGTATTACCAGTTCTCCATAATCTTAGATCTAATAATATTTTTGCTCATTTGTCATTTAGCTCTTGCAAATTCTGCAGACTGGCTTCTGGCCTTGGCTGTTGTCTGTAACTTCTTCGTTCTTTCTCATGCAGAGCCAAAGCAGTAAGTCGAGTCCAGAAGCTAACAGTACCAAAAGTCGGCCAAGCATCAAGCTTGCGGCCTAAACCAAGAGATCCTTCTGCTCCTAAATCTTCAGGCAAGATACCTCTAAGCTTGCACTTCTGCTACAACTTAATTTCATGGGAATGCTAGTCTTGAGGAGCCGATGTTTGTGGTAAATAGATCTGAGTCTGACTCAGTAGGTTTAGAGATGATTAACTTGATATGAATATGAGACTCATAGAATGTAAAAAACAGATGTCTATATCAACATTTGTTTGTACATGGATTTGCCTCTAGTCTATGCCTGCATTGCCAAACATTATGATTATCGTGACAAGTTTTTTTACAATAAATTATCTTGACTAATTGAATTAAGATATCCATACTAAAAGGGAATAAAACAGGCCACGAAAGAATTGTATCCATATGGCAGTGCAACTTAACAACTCTTGATGGAAGCAATCTAATATAGTACTGTGATACAATTTTATCGAAGCTCATCAGTTCAAAAATAAAGAAATAATATTGGAAGTCTTAAATTTCTTGTATACATGTGACTCTTCAACAGCTCACATAAATCTTGACAAAGAACGATGTTCATTGCATTTTTTTACTATTACTCTCTATTCGATTCCCTTTATTTTGTTATTTTACATCAGATTTTCCATAATTGCAGTCACCACAGCCACAGGTGTGCGAAAAAGTACCACCACTCAAGCAACTCCAGCAAGAGCTAGCAGCACTTCAAAACGAGTACCATAGATCAAGACAACCATTTGGGCGAAGCCACCTCCCAGTCTTTTTATCTTTTTGCATAGCTTTTCAGAAAGGTATATCTTCTTGCCATGATGTATGTAACCATGTGCATCTCAGGTGGATAGGTTCTTTCCTTTTCATGTTAATGAGAGTGTTGACTGCGTCAGTATGTGATGTTAGCATGTTATGAGATACAAAAATGAACGGAATTGAATCTCACTTCTTCCTCTCTTTTCTCAAGTTCTGGTGTTCTTTTGTCTGCTCTCTCTCGCCTTAAAGAATCGATCTCCACCTTCTATTCCAATGAAATCAACGACTCACAAGAACTGTGCTCATGAGCTACATTTGGGTTGTTTTGCTACGTTCAAAATCATCCTCCATGTGGAGGAACACCCGAACACAAATAAGCATTAAAAGGCGCCATAGTATAACTTTATAGGTATATACAAATGTATTGAATGGATATTCATGCACTTAAAAGATAGAATCACTCAACATGCATCCATCCAATCCTGGGCTTGTTTGGTTAATCCTCAATCTGAAGGGATAGGAGGAAATGAAGAGGATTTTATCCCCTACAAGTTAAAATCCTCCCCAATATTTTTTGGTTTCGCAAATGGCTGCTGGGAAATAATTGACCACCAGACACTCAAAATCACAAATGCCCACCCAGCAATAAATCCTAGCCATCAGACACTAAAAATCAACTGACTGAGCCTTTTCGATGCTTTTGTAGTGGCATTTTGTTATTATAAGGAATATAATAACTGGTATACAGTCACTTAAGCTTAATATTCATACTCCATCCTACATTATAAGTCATTCTAAGAATCTTGGAGAGTCAAAACATCTTAACTTTTGATGAAATTTATATAATAAGATAATAATATTTATGATGTCAACTAAGTATCGTTAGATTCTTTGTTAATTATATTTTTATAGTATACCTATTTGATCTCACCAATCTTTGTAATTTTTTATAATTTTTATCAAACTTGAGAAGCTTGACTCTCTAAGATTTTTGGAATCACTTATAATTTGAAACGAAGGGAGTATGATATGACAAGAATTCAACTTCTAGCATATGTGTCCAAGGCAAATGATGGGAACTTGATCCCTACCGAGTCTTAGATAGTAGGTTGTATGTGTGGCGGATTGGAAGGCGAGGCTTGAGCAAGCTAGGGCGGCGCGGAGGCGCCATGATCGCGAGCGCAAGCAGAAAGAAGAGGGCGGCTAGGGTTTTCCCAGAGTTGCTATCTTGCTTAATTCTGAATGTCCCTGATTATGAAGTATTTATACTCCTCTAAATTCCTTTATCTATCTAATAATATTAAAAAATAACGCTATTGGGCTGCTAATTAGCCACTCATAATGGGCCTGCGCCTGGAGTACTGTATCCCGGTCATAACAGCAACTCCATATGAGAGTTTACAATATAAGCCTGCAATTGATTCTCTCTGCATCATACTGAGTAGTGAAAAAGCTTGCAGAGGCGATATGACAAAACGGTATTTTCTTTATTTGAGATTTGAATATTATACCACCCGGATCAGTTCATTATCTTTGTTCTAAACATCTCTACTAACAACCAGTGCTGAATAGCTTGACTAATACAATACTAATAGTAATAGGTAACAACATATGGTAAATAACATTGACAACTTAACAACTGCTTTTTGCCAATGAGGGATTCTTGCTGTTGTTTGCGGAGCATGAGCAGATCTCTGTTCCCTCACCATTTATACAAATCAAAAGTTCCCAGAGCTTCTTGGTGAGATCCTTTCAAGTTTATAATTCACAGTGCAAAAGTTGCAGGCGAAAGTACCAAAGGAATTAGGCTTTTGCAGCCGCTTGCTTTGCACCAACTGCAAAGAACTCTGTGATGACTTCAAGGGGCATTCCCTTTGTCTCAGGAACCTTGAGGAAGACAAACACAAAGGCAATCAAGCATACGACTGCATATATGCCAAAAACACCTGCTAGTCCAATAGCATTCAGCATCACAGGAAGGCTGTAGGTGACAATGATGTCTCCGATCCAAAATGTCAAGGCACAGATGGCAATGCAGAGACCGCGGACCCTAGTTGGAAAGATCTCTGCACACAGAATGTTGGGGATGGGACCAAATCCCATGACAAAGCAGCAGAAGTAGATGATGACACTGACTGTGGAGAGCGCCGCATGAGCCACTGTACCCAAGTCAATAACATTGGACAGAACCAGGACAACTAAAGATGCTATCAAGATTGGAATTGTGCCTAGCAGCAAAAACCTGCAGAAAACGGTGTTAATATAGTATAAAGGATCCTTTGGGCGCATTTACAAATTTCTGTTAAGTGGTAATACCAATATGATGTACACAAAAAGAAATAAATTACCTTCTTCCAGAAAGATCCATAAGTCTCATGGCCAAGCCAATGCTAGGAAGCATCAGTAAGGTAGTGAGAGAACTGATCAAGATGGATGCTGAAGCCGAGCTGAGACCAAGATTGGAAAGAAGAACTGCCACGCCAGCTTGCTCGAGAATTTGTGGGGTATAGTACAGAACACCATTTATTCCAGCAAACTGAACATGGGAAAGAAAATAACTCAAGTTAGTGGAGTACTTTTAGGATAAAGTTAATGATCATACTTATTTTTCTAAAACTCCAGAACTGCTAACTTAGACGAATTCTAATTAAATTAGTTACTTGGATATTTAATTACTTCATTTATTGTGTGCATAGCCACAAGAAACAAACTTCTACATCTTGAACTGTACCTGTTGAAGGATCTGAATTCCAACACCGACTAACAGGGCACGCCTCACACCAGGTTCAAACAAATCTTTCCAACTTGAACCTTTGGCGGCTATCTCAGATTGGTGAACCATGGCAGCACCAGACATGCGTGGTTCGGTAAGATCCTTCGAGAAAAGAGCTGACTGGCTTACTAAAGCAGCGGCATGTACAAACTCGCCACCCTCAGGAACATCACCACCACCAGGCAGTGAAACAATTGAGCCCATTCTTGAGCCAGGAACTCCCTCTTGGTGTAAGTAGACTCTTTTGAAACCACCTTCCTTCTTACCATCCTCACCTTCCTTCTCTGACCATTTCCATGCAAGCTGCCATCCCCCACCAATATCAGTGCTGCTCACACCCTCTCCAGCCTCCCCCAAGAGGCTTTGCCTTCTCATGCTCAAAGCACTTCCACGGTGACCATGGTGCACAATGTCCTTCCCTTCTGCACTTGTTGCCTGTCTGGACAGCAATGGGCTGTGGAGATTGTCCTCGTGATCATCTCCTGCACCATCAGATGCATACTCCTCATCGTCCCTGTGAAGATTCTCTTCATCCCACTGCTCATTTTTGGCATGCTGATCTGTGACACTGAACATACTTCCAAAGTTCGGAAACAATGTGCTCCTCATACTTCCTCCAGCTTGAGGCATATTCTCATGGACACTCCCAAAAAGTGTCACAATCGGATCCATAAGGGGTACACTCTGGTTCACCATGCTGCCATGACGAGATGCGAGAGAAAGCACACTTCCAAGCATGCTGGGTCCCTTGGAAGGTCGAGCAATCCATGACTGGCCTTCCTCAGGTCCATAAAGTGTGATTTGTTCCTTATCACCATCAGTAACATGATCATCAGCTGCCTCAGTGGCAGGGCCAATGATGTACTCTTCAATGGAAGTGTCTCCTCCAACCTCCAACCCTTCGACAAGGAGGGACAATTCACCTGTGAATTGCATACATGGAATTATCACATGGCCTTTTTGCATATGTCATTGTTAAATAAATAAATTTTAAATCAGAAACTAAAATATGTGCTGGATAAAATAGCTAAGTGTCACGTTCTAAGCTAATGCTTTAATTAGTAACAGATATATATGAAACACCAACGAGCTATAGCAAAACAGTTTCCTTATGCCTACAATTCAGTATTGCTAGAGAGGGCAACAGTTAAGCTCTAGTCAGCTAGAACAAAAGACTCCCAAGTAAAATGCACATTAATTTTTAGTAAAACAGACCTGAGACATCTTCTTTGCTGCGTAATTTTTGCAACACCTTCTTTGCCTCTGCCATCCGACCTTTGCTAACAAGCCATCTTGGGGATTCAGGAAGATAAAATATTGTCAATCCAAAGAAGAACAGTGAAGGTATCGCGAGCACCCCAAGCATAATTCTCCAATCAGGTGATGGCAACAGTGACATCCCAAACACCATGCAGTATGACAAGAACATCCCTCCTGATCCACTGAACTGCGGCAGTGTATTCAGCAAGCCTCTAATCTCTGGAGGGGCTGTTTCTGAAATGTACAAAGGCACAAGCGTGACAGCCAAACCAATACCGAATCCATCTATGAGGCGTGCCAGCAGCAGGACATAGACATTAGGGGACCATAGCATGATGAGGCTGCTGAGGAAGTACAGAACTGAAGAGAGGATAAGCATAGGGCGGCGGCCGATCGAGTCTGATACCGGCCCAGAGAATGTAGTGATGATGGTGGCGCCAATAAGTGACATGGCCACAATGAGCCCCTCCACAGTGGGCTCATTTTGCAATTGGAATTCTTTCTTTATGTACAGAACAGCACCTGGAGAAAACAATTGTGTTGTTAATCTTTAATCCTAATATAAAACAAAGAAAATGACCCCACCAATATTTTCAGGACAAAACATAGCAAAAGGTAATAGTTCGACACCATGTAACTCTAATCATCATAGTCCTGGGAATATATTTGTTTTCTTAATTGACAGCGTTAGTGCCAAGTTACTCTGATATTTTCTTTGCGGAGAAGCTACTTCTGATAGTTAAATTGAAAATCAAACAACAACCAACTGAACTTCTCAGGTACGACTTCAATGAGAAATTGAGAACACTACAAACGATCCGGGAAGTAATCACCACCCAGCAGCAACTAGTACTAAGAGGCATCTGATCCAAGTATCCAATGATTTGATCTGATAGAACTAGAAAACCGACTCGACGAGAGTGAGAAACATCCCAGTAAAACCGATCTGCCGAGATTTACCTGCGATGGTGGCATTGTCCCACCCCTGTAACAGATTGCCGATGGAGGCGGCGATGGCGACAAGAACAGCCCCCGACATCTTGCCCTGCAACAAAGGCACGCAACAGCACGTCCGGTTCCTGCAACCAGAAGCGAGACCCAGTTTGAAACGGAACACAATCGAGTAAGCACCACAAGCACGGCAGGAGATAACACAGCTATTGCAGAACTTGAGTGTCTTACCTCTGAAGAAGACGAAGCAGCCCAAGATCGAAGAGCTGATGGAAGCAGCTGCTGGCTCAGTCCAGATCAGAGACGACGAGAGGCGTCTCGACGGCAAGCCAAGAGCCGCGCTCCCAATCTACCCGGTGCCCCTGCCGCTGGGCGCTGGCAATAGAATAGTTGTAGAAGAAGCGGAGGGCGACGGACCAGGGTCCCTGCAAGTGAGGACAAAGGGGGCTCAGTGGGAAGCGAAGCAAGTACCCAGATATGCCACATGGAGATGAGATGATGACACGAGAACGAGAGCGACGCCCGCAGCAGGTAACAACAGTAAAGAAATCTCTCTCAGAAGGAAAAAAAAAAACTAGGCCTCGCCTCCGCCAGCGCGGCCGTGCGCCGCCACCGTCGTCTCCCGCCGCGGCTGTGTTAGCACTTCTGCTATCCAGTCACCAGCCACCACGCCAACAGGTGTTCAAGGAAAGGAGCCGGACCAAGCTGGGCCGCCAGAAACAGAAGGCCGAAGGACCCGCAAGCCCAACCAGCTGTTCTTCGGCCCATCATGGTCCGCCAAGTGATGTAATGAGAAGTAGAGAGAGAGTATAAGTAA
>JAKNSH010044291.1:0-13530 GCA_027790015.1 Cymbopogon flexuosus
CAAAACCGTTGGAGTTACTCTAACAGAGTTACCTGTCGATATGTTAACATTTGCACCATGTTAGGATCATTTTTTTTAGAACACGCCTAAGCGCTTATTTACCATGCTAGGATCAAAATGTATTTTCATTTGGTAGCACTCCTGGACAGATTTAGGAGCGACTTTGGGTCACAACAGACGAAATTGCTCTGTTATGTTCCTCTTACATTTTGTGGCTTCTGAAGCCGAATGAGATTGAGGGAGCCTAAAAAGTAGCTTCGTTCGGCTCCTCAAATGTGCACTTGGCTGAAACACCCTCTGTGGGTAAGGGGCTTGGGGCACCGACGTAGGCATGCGCAGAGCTGCCTGGCGCCAGACATGGAGCCACCAAGGCGCCATGGAGCCAACAAAGCACAAGGGCACAAGCCACCTATCTATCGAGTGCAGAGAAATCGAGGCTTTTAGACCAGGAAAGGAGAAAAATATAAGAAGCAAAACCTTGTGCAAGTAATGTATATGTTAAAGCAACCCTAAGGCCTTGTTCTCTTCCACGTTAGAAAGTGGAAAGTGGAATTCCGAACTCCTGTAGCACTTTCGTTTGTATTTGACAAATATTGTCCAATCATGGACTAACTATGCTCAAAAGATTCGTCCCGTGATTTAGAACCAAACTGTGTAATTAGTTATATTTTTTTATCTATATTTAATACTCCATGCATGCAGCTAAAGATTGATGTGATGGTGATGTGATGGAAAAAAAATCCACCTTCAACTTTCAAAGGTGAAAGAGAACACGGCCTAAAGATCTCTTGATATTCTTTCTAATTGATAGAAATACATGTTTTAAGGAAAAATGCACTCCAAATAGTTTTTTAATAATATCTTCAAATATATAGTCATCATTCATATATTCTGAATTTCCCACTAGTCAAATATAAAAAGACTGGTCTACCTCTCTAAACTAGTATGAGATATAGAGAAGTTATTAGAAAATAAAAAAGATATAGAGAACAATTTTTATTTAAAAATGCTGATTGAGAGGATAACTTTTAAAAAAAGATTCTTAAGATGCTTTTAGGCACAGAAACTATTCGCGTATGGAAAGAATATTATGTTGTAGCGGTACACGGCTACGCGTTTGCTTTAGCGCGACGAGCGAGAACGCCTTGCTGCGTCGCCACAAACGATCAGGAGCATTGGATGCAAATTTCTTCACCTGCTTTGATAATTCCGTACTAACCTCTGCACTATTTCCAACAATTTGTTTAGTGCTCGTTATCTCTTCAACTAACCCCCTCGGGAGCACCACCGGTTTCCAGTTCTCTATCATATCTTCCACGTCACAACAGTCCGGATTTTCATTTCGTGTCGCATAGCTAAAACCTGTGCTACTGCTGTGGTTTGATCAAATCAAAGGCAGCGAAATGAAAAGCTCATAGACTTTTTGATTCTCTACTGTTCCTCTCTCTCTCTCTGTAGAGAGAGAGAAAAAAACATTAACCCTCACATCACAGTGTCACGCACACACACCTGTTCTTTGACAGGATGAGCACTGAGCAGTGACTCTCCGACGAGTCTTTGTAGATTCATTTTGATCCGCATCTGCGTGATCGTTTAAAAGACGTTTATGCTAGCCACCTCATCATGCAACCAATCCCAGGCCGTCCAATCTTGCAGCTCTCGTTCATAATTCTCATGATCATCAAGAGACCCGGTAGGTCCGGGCTTATGAGTTTTGCTGACATATATACTGGTCTAGGCATGATTAGGCCCACATGGCTCTTCGCCATGCTTGTTAGGACGATTCTAATCATAAATTATAGGATAATTTTTACTCTTACCAATTAATAGACACTACAAATAAAAAAATTGTGTTTTTCCAATGATATGAGAACAATTTTAGAAAGAAAAAAAAAAGAAGAGGTGATGAAACTCTCTTGACACGATTGACAACTCTGTAATTCGTCATAAAATAAAATTATTATGAAACTATGCATTCAAGATGAATGTTTTGTCCATGTTCATTTCACATGATGTGTTAGTCTTAAAAAAACAACTCCATAAAATATGTTGAGAGCAGCCAAATTATTTTTCTTTTTCTCCTTATTATTTAAAATTTCACATCAGTATTGTGCTTACTTGGCGCCTTTAATTGATGTGCATGGAAACCACCCGTTGGGAGTCTTGTGAGGGGCATGGATATTCGGTTAATTCGTAGAAGTTGGTTCAGTAAGCCGATACCTAATTTGATAATCTATTAACAGTAAAATACATACATATTATACTTCAGCAAGAGATAATGCAATAACATGAATATACTAGAATGCACCTGACAAGAAATGGATCATGTTATAAATCAAAAGGAAAAGCAACAATAATGCTTTTAACAAATAAATCTTAACAAATAAATCTTATAGAAATACATTTAAATAAGTAAATGGGCACAATTAGTGTTTAATGTAATAGTTAAAAAGAGTTTCAATTAATACCACTTTAAAACCAAATAAATTCCCAATAGTGCCAAAGACTTCACCGAATAGATTACAAAAATTTTTTGATTCGTGGATTTAGTCTGCTCCTATGCTCCTAACACTTGTTCACCCGCAATGAGCTATGAGCCCATGACAATTGGTCGCAAGTTCAAGCTAACTTATCAGGCTGTCTTATCACCCATGATACCATGTCTTTATCTCACAGCAAAATAACGTCAGCCGATTTATTAGCCGCAAAAACCACCATCCGAACAGCCTGCCACTCGTGTTAGTTCTAATGGACAAAAAAAAAAGGATAATCGTTTAAGCTCCAAGTTCCCCCGTTTCTCGGCGATGATGTAGGGCCGGCATGCATCATCAGATTCACTGTTGTCGTGTTGCTTCCATCCAAGTACCGACTGGACGCTAATTAATTCAAGGGGTAGGACGTCGTCATTGATCGCTACAGGTGCTGAGCTCGAGCCGGTCGTTGTCTTGACAGGAGGAGAATCCAGACGGACAGAGATATGATGACCCCTGTTGTTTTATTGTGCTTTTTATTTATCTGGGACTTGGGCTGGTGTGTGGTGTGTATTAGTGTATATGTAATTTGAAGTTGAAGGTGGGGAAAATTAATCAAGAAGAGTAGGACGTACTATGGGGTTGTAATGTGGTCGCATGGTGCCGTTGTATATTGGAGTACAATGGCCTTGTTTAGATAGAGGTTAAAAAGTAGAAAGTTAGAATTCTGGGTACTGTAGCACTTTTATTTTTATTTGACAAATATTGTCCAATCATGGATTAATTAGGCTCAAAAGATTCGTCTCGTGATGTCCAACTAAACTGTGTAATTAGTTTTTATTTTTATCTATATTTAATGCTCTATACAAACGGCTAAAAATTGATATGATGGTGATATGATAAAGAGAGATTGAAATTTCTAGCAATCTAAACAAGGCCTGGGATACAGATTCATCATGCAGAAACTCCCCGCTCAATTATTCTGTGTCTCGCTTTCTTTTCCAAATAGGACCACAGGACGGAAACTGGACGGCTGTATCACTGACTTTCACACTGTACTGTGCATGGACCATGCTCTCTCCTCTCTCTCTCATTCATAACGACATGGCACCTTTGCAGGCACGCTGCTGCCTACTAGTACTACCAGTACCTCTTGAACCACTTTGGTGGCCTAATCCAGTGCCCTGATGAGGCCGAGCTTTGCATTTGCAGGCGCTGCATTGGTTTGGTTCTTGTTCCTGAGCACTTGAGCTGCGCACACCAACTTCTTTTGCACAAGGTATTCCATTGTCTTTCCCTGGCCTGCTTTTAATCTTTTTAATCTCCATTTGCGTAGGTTCAATCTACAGTTTACAAATGCTTTGCATCCTGCTGTTCTAGTCCAACAATAAAGCAATAAATAACTCATCTTTTGTCACATGGTGGTGGCTTGCCGAGTGCTGATGCACACATTCTCTTCTCCTTCTTCCACCTTTCAGCAGTTCTTTGGCACGGGGTTGTAGCTGACCATGTGAGTTCCACCTTGCCGAGTGCCATGTGAGTAGCTGACCACAGCTCACTCCAAGTGCAGCGGCAGGCCACTGCTGCATCTCCCTCCCCGAGGTTCTACCGCGATGGAGCAGTCCTGCTACTTCCCGCTGCGGTGGGAGAGCACGGGCGACCAGTGGTGGTACGCGTCGCCGATAGACTGGGCGGCGGCGGACGGCCACTACGACATCGTCCGCCAGCTGCTGCACCTCGATCCCAACCTGCTCATCAAGCTCACCTCGCTCCGCCGGATCCGCCGCCTCGAGGCGCTGTGGGACGACGACGCCCGCTTCGCCGACGCCGCCAGGAACCGCGCGTCCGTCGCGCGGAGCCTGCTGCTGGAGTGCGAGTGCAGGAACCCGAACCACCACCGCCCCGCCGGCGGCGCCGGCGCCGGGGAGAACACGCTGCTCCGGGCCGGGTACGGCGGGTGGGTGCTCTACACGGCGGCGTCGGCCGGGGACGCGGTGTTCGTGCGGGAGCTGCTGGAGAGGGACCCGCTGCTCGTGTTCGGCGAGGGCGAGTACGGCGTCACGGACATGTTCTACGCCGCGGCCAGGGGCGGGAGCGCCGACGTGTTCAGGCTCCTGCTCGACCACGCCATGTCACCGAGGTGCTCGACGCATTGCCGGAACGGCGAAGGCGGTGCCGGGCGCAGCTCCGTGTTCCGGCTTGAGATGATGAGCCGGGCCGTCCACGCCGCGGCGAGAGGCGGGAGCGTGGAGATGCTCAGGGAGCTGCTCGAGGAGGGGCGCTCCAGTGTGTCCACGTATCTCGACATCCGTGGATCCACCGTGCTGCATGCCGCCGCTGGGAGAGGCCAGCTTCAGGTGAGCCGTCCACATTTGCTATTGCTTGTATTACATCTTCTGCAAATGCTTTCATAGCTGTTCTTGCTGTAAGCCTGGATCCTTGCTCGAATGATTATTATCAGTTGTAAACATGTGCAGCAAACATGTAAATGTAGTGTTCTGTGGATCAAGCTAGGACACTCTTCTTTAGGATGTTTACATGCTTTTCGGATTTTGATTTGCTTCTAGTTCTTCGTGGTGAGTGCTCAGTTTAGCAAGGATCTGCATACATACTACAGAGGATGCATTTCATTTAAACTTAGTTGGTTTGCTTTAGAACAAACTGCTATGTGCTTGTATTTTTCTCAGTTAGATTGACAATGGAATGGAAATTAAATAGTCTATTGTAACAGTAATGTTCATTGAGTGATTTTACTCCCTGGTAACTGTAATCCTGCATAACAAGAGTATAATAAGCTAGGCTGTCACTATATACTCGTTGCCTTGTTGGCTAGACTTTTTTATTTCATTTATTGGTATGATACTGAGCGTAGCTATCAACTGGTACAGTTCATGGTCATGACGTGTAGGAAGCTTAGTTAGACATAAAAGCTAGCTTTCTTTCCAATCAATATGTCCCTTTCCAATGTCTTGAGAACAAAGTGAATATACTTCCTACTGTTCCAGTTTAGCTCAAAAAATTCACCAGAAAGGTCTAGCTTTTAGATCCAGGAACTTCTTGGTGATGCTATGCAACCAAACTTTCTATCCATTTCCTGTGGTTGATATGCAGACAACTTTGTTACTATTTCTTGACATTGCTATGTAACCATATTTTTGCTACTTTCAGTTATATAGCAATGAATTGGAAAAGTAGAAGTTTCCTCTTTCTACGCCTCATGTTCTAAGCATACCTTATGCAGGTTGTCAAGTACCTGCTGGCCTCTTTCGACATAATCAATTCGACTGATAATCACGGGAACACAGCACTGCATGTAGCAGCCTATCGAGGGCACCAACCTGTTGTGGAAGCGTTGGTTGCTGCGTCTCCATCAACCTTGTCAGCTATTAACAATGCTGGTGACACATTTCTCCATTCGGCAGTTACAGGATTCAGGACCCCAGGATTCCGACGGCTTGACCGCCAATTGGAGCTGATGAGATACCTTATACGCGAAAGAACTACAGACATCCAGAAGATCATCAATCTGAGAAACGATGCAGGCCTTACAGCCCTCCACCTGGCTGTGGTTGGCTGCGCACACCCAGATCTGGTCGAGCTATTGATGACCGCCCCGTCAATCGACCTGAATGCTGAAGATGCTAACGGCATGACTGCGCTGGCGCTGCTGAAACAGCAGTTGCGTTCAGCAACATCTGACCGGCTCATCAGGCAGATAGTTTCTGCCGGAGGGGTCTTGAATTCCAGCATTCTGAGAACCCGATCAGCCATTGCTTCTCAGATTAAGATGCAGGGCGGGATTGCAAGCAGTCCCGGTACCACTTTCAAGGTGTCAGATGCAGAGATATTCTTGTTCTCAGGTATGGGAGCAGTGGAGTCTCTAAGGCCAAGCTCGTGCTCCAGCAATGGGAAGGATGACCCTAGTCATGCAGATGCAGACTGCACCGAAAACCATGGATCATCAGAGAAGAGGCTGAGCTCTGCCAGCCGGGCCAAAGATCGTCTAAAGATGATGCTGAGATGGCCTCGCCACAAGGACAAGATGTCAAAGACGCCCAAGAAATCAGAGGACAGCAGCCCGCTGGACTCGATCAAGAAGCTGAGCGAGCACGAGGCCGAGACCCCTGCTCCACTAAGGCAGAAATTTACCAAGACAACGGCGCTCAACGGCAAGCGGACCCTAGCGGTGAAGAGCTCCACCCCAAGCTCCTCGTCCACAAAGAAGAAGCTCAACACAAAGCTCATACACGGCATCATGGAGGCCATGCCACAGCTGGCGCCGTCTACCACACGGTCCGTGTTGCCAACGGACACGCTCATGCGGTCCACACCTCAGCCGCTGGCGAAGCTGAAGGACATATGCCTCGACGACGAGATCTCCATGGTGACGCCACCCATCGGGAAGCTGAAGGACATCGTTCTGGACAGTGACGACACCACGGAGGACCCCTCGTGCTCCAACTCGTCCATGGACGACGGCTGTGGCACCGGGACGGCGGAGAGTGTGGCCCGGAAGCACGGGTGCGGCAACGGGAGGCTGATCAACATCTGCTTTGGTGCGCAGGGCCTCACCGTGGAGGACTCGGCGAGCGGGCAGCAGACGAGCAAGATGTTCAAACAGCAGTGCCTGAGGGTGTCCTGACTGACGGCATGACGCCAGTCTCAACTTCATCCAACAACGTGTATTGTATCGTAGATTCACGGCGTGGTGTGATTGGTTTGGTATGCGTGTTTGTTTTCTTGTGCATACAACATTGCATAACCAGTGAACTGGTAATCAAATGAATATGTGCTTGTGTTAACTATTAGTCACTTCACCGAAATTTACAGCTTGCAAACTGTGACGGACGGGTCGACAACCAAGCCCAGCAATCTCAAACGGGGATGCCATTTCTCGATGAAGAATTGTCACAGAGAAGACACAGAGATTGTGCAAGAAATGGTAATTACAGAGAAGACAGGACGTGCATCTGCCAAACAATCTCTCTTGTAAATGCTAAGCAAGAGCAGTTATTTTCGCTCATGCTCAACAAACTGCTAGCACTTCCTTCACTACATCAAAATTCGAATTTACATCAGGAAGCAACTAGCCCAACTGCTACACAATCTAAAACAGGGAGGGAAAAGATAAGAAAAGAAGCTATAAGCCGCTGAGCAAACCCGCTTGAAATGGAGGTTGCAGCAAACAATTGAGCAATTTGTACTCCACTAGTTCGGAGGCATCATTCAAGCCATTTTGGCACGATGGCTGAAAAAACCATCCTCTAGGCACATGTTCTTCTGACCTCGACCTCATGTGCGCCTCCTTGAAGCAAATGACCACTCATTTACCAATTATGCAAAGATTATCTTCATCTTTCCCACACATATTTTAACTGGCCAGCAGCAACAGAATGGAGGCTTTCATCCCAAGTTGCAGAATCAATTGGGCATCCAACGCGCGCGCAGCTGTCCAGCCATTGCCACACATGATGGCCGAGAAGAGGCGATCACTTTGTTGGATCAAGGTTGGCCAGCCTCTAGCCCTTAACGGGGCATGGCAAAACACAGCACCATCAGTTGATCTCTCCTTCTTCTGCTTCTTTAATGCTGGGAACACTGCTCGGTTCTTCGTCATCTTCCTCATCATCTGCCTTTATGAACAATCCAAGTTGCTCCAAGGGATTGACAGATCCTGGATGATAGCCGGCCATGCCGTCCTGAGAGCGCTCTGGACTAGTCTCGTCAACAGAGCTTACAATATGTTCTGCTGTGGCTGTTCCAAGCATTTCCAAATCCTTGAGATGGAGGTTATCATTAATTTCTACAGTTCTCTCCATCTGCATAGAGGATACATTTTCTTATAGCAACATAAAAAAATGAGAAATTGCAACTGCACAGGGTGAGGAGTCTACACTTGCCTCCTGTAGGGCCTGACGAGCCTTCTCCCTCTCAAAATCCCGCTTACGCTTAGCTTCAGCTTCAGCTTCGGCTCTACGAGCCTCCATGGCTGCGTTACCTTCAGCCAACAGCCGCGCTTTCTCTGCATTGACAATAAGGAGAAAAAACACTAGTGAGAGAGAGAGAGAGAGAGAGCAACTAGCAGCAAACAAGACAGGCGGCCACATTTTTTACCTTCCTTCTGGAGCTTTTCCAGTTCCTCCTGTTTGTCTCCACCCTGAGCTCAGAAGTCAATAAAGGCGAGAAATGAGTCACATTATGATCTCATATAAGAATCAATAAAGAAAGATGATAATTGAACGAAGTCCTATACCTGACTAAGAATGCCACGAGCTTTGACAATCACATCAGCATAACGGCTCCTCAAAAGGGCTGCTCGCAATAGCCTGTCCGGTGAGACTTGTGTATCGGGTTTTGAGTTTTCCCCTAAATGTTTCATTGGGAAAGGATCAGATGATCCGATCAGCTTAGTGCACTGAGACCGGTCAACGGCCTCATACGTACCAGCCTACAAATTCATGCTTACCACCTGGTGCAGGCTTCGACTCACTGTCCTCCCCATGGAGCCCCACAATATCAGCAGGACCTGTGGTTTAACAACATATTAGCCCACGATTAAAGATGATTCAAATGTAGTTTGTAACACAATAACTAAATAATGAATGGAAGTAAGCCATACGGTTAGCATCGGCCGGGCTAATAACATCGCTCTTTTCTTGCTCCACCAGCTGGTCAGGTTTCTTAGTCCCCTAAAATTTTGGAAAAACCATTACTTAGTACAGATCAGTCAACTAAATTGGAAGGGAATCCACATCCTTGCTACAGGAAAATTACACCAGGATATAGGTCGAAGGTGACCAGAATGCTGAACAACGCAAACATCAGATTGCCAAGACAATTTTAGTACAGTTATGCAGATTAGGGCATTGCCGGACAATGT
Organism: Cymbopogon flexuosus; assembly: GCA_027790015.1. Lineage (NCBI taxonomy): Eukaryota > Viridiplantae > Streptophyta > Magnoliopsida > Poales > Poaceae > Cymbopogon > Cymbopogon flexuosus. The sequence goes on from JAKNSH010044291.1 coordinate 9,352, forward strand.
CTGCCTTATGGAAAAAGTTAACTTACACAAATCATAAAGAAATAAGCTATTTGCTAAAGACCATGAATCTGTTAGGGATGGGGCAGCAAGAAACAGGATAATCACACTCCCAAGTACCAATGCTTACAGAAAGAGCTAGCAGATATTAAAATATTTAAATTTATATTTAGAAAGGTAATGACCTGGTTTTCAGGATGAAACATTTGCAAATACCAGTGCCCACTAATAACTAATAATTTAATAATAAAAACAAAAGGACAATATGATATTTGGAATAAGACAAATGTAAGCACAGGTCCACATACATAAGACTAGTTAATACACTCCCAACAACAAAACAAAAGGGATGCTTTTGAAATCAACAGTCTACAAAACACAACTTAGAGTAACATTAAATAGAAGAAAATACACTTTTAATGTTTCCATATTTCAAGAAAAAAACTATACAGACAGTATCTGATACCATAAAGACAGAATCTGATAGCATAGAGAGTCTATCAGATATCATCCTCGGATCATTTCTCAACACAGAAAAAGATATTTGTCGGGTTGTTTATTTGAAACAACCCCTTTAAACATCTCTTATTCAGAATTGTAACCGGATGGAGTAAATATTTCAACAACATAGCACTTGGCAGCAAATAGCCCATAAACCATTAAATGATACAATACGATTTAAAGGTCCGCATCTCTTATTCAGATTTCTGCAGCACCTACCTTAGCAAGCTTTCCAGGGCTGCCAGCCTTTTCTGATTCGCTTTCAGAGTCACTGCCTGAATCAGAATCTGCAATACCAACAACATTGTAAACATCTTGGACTTTCAACATCTCAAAACAGGAAAAGTTTCAGGAGAATTATATTATATACTATCAAGGTTCCATATAATGCACAAACAATCAACAGTTTGCAGGAGATTAATATTACTAAAGGGTTTGGTCTGATACAAGTTAGAGTAGGATGGGGGTTTATGCAGCATGATGTCTTGCATCAACTTCATTGAAATTTAACAGCCCAATTCAAAAATCTTCCAAGATCCTGCTAAGCAATAACTAAAAGGGAAAACATGATATTCATGGCATTTACGGAATACCATGTTTGCTCTACTTTTAGTTCCTTGCCAAATTTGTTAGCGACTGCCCAGAGTTCAACTAATATATAGAAATTCCTTGCTAAAATTGTTAGTTACTGCCCAGAGTCGACTAATATATAGAAATATGATACGATAAAGAACCAAAAATAAAAAAATGTGAAGAGATAATATCCACGTTCTCAAAGAATTTATACAATACAAAAGTGGGAAGAAAAGCAGCACTTTCTTTACACGAGAATGTCTATGATGATATAAACAAATGCAGATAAACACCATGAGACACAGACCGCTAGATGATGATTCAGAGTCGCTGCTGGAACTACTTGGACTACCGCACTTGCTACTCTTGATTTGTGCATCTTTGTCTAACATGATAGGGGAGGCATTGCCACAGATATCCACATCCTCCTCGATAGGCTCGCCACCTGTAATCAAACAAAAAATTGACTACTGCACAGAAGGCATGCAATTTAAATTAATTGAGAATTTCGAGCTAGAAGAAAATAAACCTTTGCAAGGATTTGTAGATGAGTGGCTAAGACCAGATACATTCACAGCTTCATTCTCAGAAGGCTCAGATTTCAGCTGCTGGCTCTGCTCTTTCTCTTGCATATACTTGTCGACATGTTTCTTCAGCTCAAATAGCACGTCATCACTGACAGCTTGGATGTCAATCTCTATCTCTCCATCACCAGGCATATCTGTGTTGCTATCGATGCATTGTTGCAGCAGTTCAAAGATGTGAGGAGGTAACTCATCAGATATAGAAGCCAAGCAGTTCCCAAAGGATTCTCTCTCTTCAGCTGTCATCTTAGGTTTCTCAGGCTCTGTCTGCCGTACACCTTCCACTGACACATCACTGCGGTCCACAGGAGGCGTCTTCCTCCTCTTAGAGTCAGCCCTGTCAACCTCAACATGTTTCTCAGTGGCAGCAGAAGCCAACTTCTTCTCAATTGGCTTCCATCGAGTCTCAAAAATCTTGCTCAGCTGGATGGCCATGTCATGAACAGCATGCCCCCGAGGATTATAAGCCATAGCGTTGTTAAAGGTTAGCCTGACATCAGCAGCAAAATCTGATGGACTTGTGTATGAGCCAGATTCAAGCTTCTTCTGGACAGTACCAAGATCCATTGGGGTCTTGACAATGTCAAAATAATCAGGAATCTGAAGCTTCACGACATCAACTGGAACATTGAATATATGACTAAATTTCTGAGTCATAAGCTTCTTCAAAATAGCTTCACACTGCTTAAACACTGCAGCTTCAGATAACACTGTAGAAGGTTCAGGCCGGGGTTTTGTAGGCAAGAACCGTCCCTTTGCACCACGGATAACATTGGTCCCACCACGCTGAGACTTCTGGGGCTTCTTGGCTCGAGGAACAGCTGAGGATGACAAGGCAGGTGCCCGACTGAGAGGAACAGGGGCTGCAAACTCTGGCTTCTTGAGGAGATCCCGCACAGAATCAAGCTCTGCCCGGAATCTCTTCCGAAGATACCGCCGCTCAGATGACGACATCTTGGACGGCACAAAGATCTCCCGCTTCACATCAAATCCATCGCTGTTCAGGCTGATGCACTTGCGCTTTGGTGCCGAAGAGTCCTCCGAATCGACACGAACAGGACTACCAGCTGCAACTTCCGACTCGCCGACAGTCTCTGCATAACCACGGGACGCGGCCGGCGCCACGCCCCTAAAAGCCATTTCCTCGTATCCCCGTTTTATTGGCCTCTGCTGCCCAAACTCCATTAAGACCGTCGGTGTCATGTGCCCAGGCGCCAGCGTTTCACAGATCTGTTGAGCATTCACAACCATTTTCAGTGCCACACACACCAAATTCAAGCTACACAGGCAACAGCAAAGAGCATGTAAAGACAAAATTCGACAATATCCTCTCCAAAACCCTAATCCTAAATGGAAACCTTAACCCCAACACGAACCACCAACCGCGCACGAATCCAACAGCGCGACCTTCAAATCCTCAAATTCGCGCCCGAATCAGCCACCTCCCCGCACCAATCAAAGAAACCCCAAAAATTCCAAAGCTAGCCCAAATTCGAAACAAGGGGGGATGCGAGCCCGCACCTGGTAACACTGGATCTGAAGCGGCTGCGACCCCACGGTAGGGATCCGGGAGCGAGGCAACGGCGTCCACGCGCGGGCTCGCCGGGGAGCTGGATCTGCTCGGGAGCGGGGCGGATCTGGGAGCGGGAGCGCGCGGTGGCCGCCCGGTCGAGCCTCCTCGCCTTATCCTCTTTTTTTTTATTTCTCCTCCCTTCCGCCTCGCCGCTCGAGTCGAGTCGTCTCCGTGCTGCAGCTTTGCTTATCCTTTTTTTCCTTCTCGAGGCGACCGAACCCGAACCCGCTCCGCTACTGCTTCGCACACGAGCACGAGAGGTGAGACCCGGAACTAGAAGAGGCGATGCGACTGTGACGCGCTGGGTGGCGAGCGGGCTCGGGGTGCATATTTATAGGCCAGGCGGGGCGCCGAGGCGGTGCGAGTCGGATCCGGGCCGTCGGCTGGCGGGGATCGGACGGACCAGGCACCAGATCGGGGAGTGGGCCCGGCGTGAACGGGTGGGGCTCGACGTGACGTGGAGGCGGGGGGCGCTTTGACTTTCTTCGAGATGGTTTCCAGCTGGACGCGTGGCTGTTCGCTAATGTACCAATGACTGGTGGGACCGAGAGGTGAAGTGGGCCTACATGTCATTGGTGGTGTGTGGCTGGAGAAGAGTACGCATTGGAAGCTGCCGTCTTTTTGTCGAGCACGCGGGATCTGGGTACGGTTTGGGCGCGGAGTGACTTGGTGAGGAAGGATACGTGACGCGTGGAAGGAGCTGTGTGCCCTTGGTGGGTCCTTTCTCCTTGGCTAGTTGGCTGAGGTGTCGGGTGGGAGCACGTAACGGGTTGGATTTCGGGTCTAGTTTTTTTTTTTTTTTGAGATGAGAAACGGATTTCGGGTCTAGGTACATCTTGAAGCTACAGTGGTTGTACTTATAATGGATGTAACGGGCTTGGCATTGGGCCGGGTCTCGAAGCAATAGTCATAGGTCCAGATTTTCTGTGGGCCAAAACTTATTATTTCCAG
>JAKNSH010044530.1:0-10273 GCA_027790015.1 Cymbopogon flexuosus
CCTCGACCTTCACCGAGTTTCGCTCCAGCCTCAACATCACCAGTGGCTAGTTGTGTCTGTGGGGGACTCGTGTGTTGTGCTTCTTTTCGTGTCCAGTCTGTAACTCCGCTGCGCCGGTAGTTCAGACTGCGGGGGGGTGTTGGAGTATATGTGTTGGCCCATGAGGCTAGGCCCATGTGGCCCATGTATGACAACTATATTGCCTACCCTTCTAGGGTGAGAGCTAATCAAGGAATATTCCAACTCTAGCACTTTGTAGTAGTGGAAGTCACTTAAATGCTATTTTTGCTCATTCTGGGTCTACTTTGCTTACTCTGGGGGTCTAAATCTATCTTCTAGGTATTTACAGTTGTAATGCACTGTAAATTTTGTTTTATACTTTGTAATGGGGTTTTATGTGCAAAGTCCCCCTTGCTTTCTTTCTGTTAATAGCTGTGTTATAATAAAGTTGCACTTGTACATTTGCAGCACGTACTAAAGCAGAACCGTAGTAATATGTTTGCTGCAAATGGTATTGGAATCTTATATGCTGAGAAGGCCAAATGGGATGTCGCTAAGGAGTTGTTCACACAGGTCAGGAAGAGGGACATAAAGTTCATTGTTCTAATTTGCTGCTGTACATGAACTTTGATTAATTAAATCTGCAATTTGAAATGAATAGGTGCATGAAGCTGCATCAGGAAGTATATTTGTACACATGCCTGATGTATGGATCAATCTGGCTCATACATATTTTGCTCAAGGTCATTTTCAACAAGCAGTTAAAATGGTAACCTCGTGCTTGCCTGCCCCCTCTCTCTGCCTGATGTATGGATCAATCTGGCTCATACATGAGCTGTGGCAAAGTTACTAGTTCATGCACAGACACTACAATGCGAGGTGACATTTGCTTGTTCTTTCTTGTAGTATCAAAATTGTCTGCGGAAGTTCTTCCACAATACAGATGCAACCATCCTATTATACCTTGCCCGAACACACTACGAGGCTGAGCGATGGCAAGACTGCAGGAAAACTTTGCTGAGAGCTATACATTTGGCTCCATCAAATTACTTGTTGCGGTTTAATGTAGGAGTGTCAATGCAGAAATTCTCGGCTTCAACCCTGCAAAAGACGAAGCAAACAGTTGATGAGGTCAGTATTGTTTCTCTTTTTCCCTTGCCTCTTCTTATATTTATTATGAAATGCTTGCAATAATACCCCTACAACATGACTTTATAGTGCCTGTTTGGATCTCATAGTTTTTAGAAACCAAGGTATTAACAAATACTCCCTCCATCACATAAAGACACTCTTTTTGGGACGGAGGGGGGTAGTAGTTTTAGAAAACCCAGGTGAGTAAAAACATGGTTTAGAAATAGGAGGTCCAGAGTGGAGTTTCTAAAATTCTAAATAGGTTACAGTTTTAGCTAGTGTAAAGTATCAGATTTGTGATTCAAACACTGGAATATGCAGCAGCTTGTGTACTGTGATGACGTGGTGTATTCCATAATCCATGTCATATTCAATATAATAGCATGTAGTTTGAATCACACTACATGTAGTTTTAGAAACCAAGGTATTATATTGAATGTGACATGGATTATGGAATACACCACAGTACACAAGCTGCTGCATATTCCAGTGTTTGAATCACAGATTGATTCAGGCAATTTATTTACACACCTATATTGGCTTCGCATTGAAATGTTCATTAAAGAGGCCATGTAGAGAGCATCTTGGAGATGCTCCAACATAAATGAAATAAAAAGAGCTTTTACAGTTCCTTCATCAAATTGTCATTTCTTCTGACGTTCTTGTCATAGAATTGATTTTGACTATATATATTTAATTTATTCATCCGAAGCATTCAATGATTCTCTTTCTATTTTTCCATTTTTATAGGTTCGTGCCACAGTCACTGAACTCCAGAATGCTATTAGAGTTTTCAGTCTGTTGTCTGTTGCATCAACTTACCATTCCCATGGTTTTGATGAGAGGAAAATAGAAACTCACGTTGAGTACTGCAAACACTTACTTAATGCTGCTAAGATTCACCGTGATGCAGCTGAGCAAGCTGAACAGCAGAATAAGCAAAAAATGGAAGTTGCTCGTCAGATTGCTTTGGCAGAGGAAGCTCGCCGAAGGGCAGAAGAACAGAGAAAATTTCAGGTCTATATGTTTCTTGAATTCTTGCATAAACTTCAAATATCTTATTTGCCAAAGTATTTAAGTTCTGTTGTTAACACGGTATTTGTAACAGTTAGAAAGGAGGAGGGAAGAGGATGAGCTAAAGCAAGTAAAACAACAGGAGGAACATTTCGAGCGTGTGAAGGTATTTTATACGTATCCTTAAACCAGAGGAAACAATTAAAAAAAAAAACTCTGCTGGTTGATCTCATTAAAGGTTGCACCTTAAAGTTCTTACTAGCCTTGGAATTGTTTTCTGATGACAATGAGCCATCAACAAAAACGGAAAACTTATATAAAATATAACATGAGGCACCAACTAAATATCTAAAAGAACTGTTCCTTGCCAACTTGGCATCATTCCTTTTTCATGTAGGTCATGTGCTCAGGATTCTTTCCTTTCTTTTGTAGTGGTGCAAATACGTTGACTATGTACAAGGTATGTTCATTGTATTGTTTTTTTTTTTTTGGTCAGGAACAATGGAAAACATCCAGTCACACCCCTGGCAAGAGAAAAGATAGATCTAAGACTGAAGATGAAGAGGTGGGAAATGAAAAGAGGAGGAGGAAGGGAATTAGGAGGAGGAAGGATCAAAAGACAAAGATGCAGTATGGGGAAGAGGAAGAAGATGAATACAAAGATGAACCAGAGGCAGATGATGACTATGCAGACCTGGCGAGGTACAATGGCGCTGACAATTCAGAGAGAGCCCCAGATCACCTTCTTGCGGCTGCTGGCCTTGACGATTCAGATGCTGAAGATGACATGGTTAGGACGATGTTGTTTTTCGTAAACAATTATATTCATTATTGTCTATGTACATTTTATCATATATGTTCATTAGGGAAAATTGAATTTCAACTTCGATTGATTTGCAGTCAAATTTCCTGTCAGTTTTAGCTCTTGCCTTTTATGCTTACAATAACAACCAACATTTCTTTTGGACGATTTGGTGCCAAATTTCCTTACACTCTTTTCTGCTGCAGGGCCATCCTCAATCTGCAATAGAACGGAAGAGACGAGCTTGGTCAGAATCTGATGACGATGAGCCAGTGAAAAAACCAGCAGCATCACCTAGCCCAGGCGCTGATGGTTTGAGTGAATGAAAGGAACGGAGATACTGTCTTGCAGTCAAGATCAAGCTTTAGGTTAGCATTGGTGTTGGATTGGAGAGATTCAGAACTTCGCTCTACATATGCTGAATTGCTGATTGTCAAGGAGTATATTTTCTCTCAGTCTGGCGGCGATGACCTATGGTACTAATACTCTGTACTTGTTTATCACATTAGTTTACGGGGGTGTTTAAGCTGCTGGTTTTTTTGTAATATAACTCAGTCCTATTAGATTGTGACCTGTATGTGTTTTTAGCTGGGATGCATAAGTTTCAGCAGTTGGATTTCCCTATGGAATTTAAGTGGCATAAATCATATGTATATATGTAATGGTGTCATAGAATGCTTAAAAGTGATTTTAAAAAGGTATAATCACACCAACACACATAAATACTCCCTCCATTCCAAATTGTAAGTCATTTCAAGAATCTTAGAGAGTCAGCATTTTAAGTTTGACCAAAATTATTAGAAGAATTACAAAGATTTGTAGTATCAAATATGTTTACTATAAAAATATAGCTAACAAAGAATTCAATGATACTTATTTGACATCCTAACTGTTATTATATAATCGTATAAATTTGGTCAAACTTTAGAAGTTTTGTCTCTCCAAGACTTATAATTTGAAATGGAGGGAGTAGGTCACAGGTTCCCAGTTCCATACAACAAACACGGTTTATTAGAGGGGGTTAACTCTGTTGTATAACACATAAACCTCAGCATCCAATTTAGGCAGATTCAGAACAAACAACAAATAGGAGGAAATATTTATTATTTCCCTTTGGTCATAAATAATCAAACGGGACTTCTCGTCTCTGTCACATCAGATTAGTCGTGGTGGATATTGTCGTTGGTGCCTTGTTCTCCATATAAAGTGCAAATTTGGCGATGTATATGCTGCTAAAGGTTGCTTCATTTACATGAGTGGAGAAATAGAAAACATCAGATTAGTCTTGAATCGATGTTTTTCGTTGATCCAGAATTGATCGGTTTGCCCCAAAAGTCCCGGGAGGTGGAGAAATAGAAAAGAAATAGAAAACATCAGATTAGTTGTTGATGCAGAAAATTCTCGAGATGCCCCGTTGAAACCATAGGAGAATCAAACTGTCAGATGCTAACCACAGTGAATATTCAGAATATGCAGAAGGAGCACACACTGTGTTTACGTACCTGATATCCGGAAATTCTCAGTTTGGCAGTCACGTGGAGACTGAAAAACCGACGTGCTTCTTTCTAAAGTCTTCATCCTTTGCATCCGGACGGGCAGTCTTTCTGAAGTCTGCTCAGGAAGCGTCCTTCTGGAGTGATTAGGTACAGACAAGTCCTATTCAGCTGTCTGCACCTGTACTGTGCAATACTGCAATGCATCTGGAGTGACTACTGACTAGTGAGACCTGAGTACCAGAGAACTCGCTAGAAACTTCAACAACGGCGCAGCTCTGATCGATTAAACCTTGCAAACATCTGATCTGAGCAATAAGTATGCTGCGAAAGCGACAACCTTGCGTTACCTCGCCCTACGTCGGCTAACCTTTTCGGAAGGAAAATCTGAAACTGAAGTATATAGGCCAATATGAAAGGCTCTTGGGATGCTAAAATAGCACCGCAAACAAGATCGTTTGAAGAAGCAAACCTTGCAGAAATATCCGTCCGTAGAACCATGACCTGCAAGCAAACTCTTGGATCTACTATCAGGGCTACAGACATGGTAGCAAAATCCTTTGCTCTGAACTGCGCAAATTCAAAATATTGGAACATACAGGGATGAGTCTTTGCCTCCCTTTTCCAATCCTTACAAGAGCGAACATTCACCCATAGAGGATATGTTTTCAGATAAATTCCACTAAAAATCTTCAGCCAACCACACGGCAACTTCATTAACATCGCTGCAGCTCGCACCTACAGGCACAGCTGCAGGTTCAAACACTCAGCAGCAGGCTCTGCTGTTTATTACACCATGTGATTTGCATCTTACTTATAAGAGGGTGCCTGCACCTAGTGTCCTATCTGGCGCCACAGCCTACCTTGGCCGTGTTAACGCCAGTGCCAAATGTGCATAGACAGCCGCTGAAAACCTAAGCACACTCCTCTGCTCCTTCTGACTGCATTGCATTTCGTCAGAAGAGCAGGGAAACAGTACAGACATGAGCACACCATAAGCCGTACACAGACAGGATCGATCATTGGTATTAAAGCCAGCTCGGTCCGTCCAAATGGCGCTCGATCAGTAGCTCCAAAGACTGACCTCGCACTCGTACTCGTCCTCGAACCACGCCGACTGCCCAGCGGCCGGCTGCGGCGGGTCGACGAGCATCCCCTGCGCCATGTCAAGATACCCGTGCATTTCGAACTCCAGCCCGTCGTCCATCGGGTAGTAAGGGAAGTCGCCACCAAGGCCGCCGCCACCGCCGCTCCCCTGTGCGCAGGGCGCCGCGACCACCGCCGCCTCGGAATCAGCCACATTGTGCAGCTGCTGCCCGGGCTGCGGGCGGAACAGCTCGGCGGCCTCGACCGCGGCTTGGCGTATCTCGTCGTGTCCGGCGCCCATCGCGGGCACGCGGAGCCTGCGCGGCGAGTCGGCGAAGTTGAGGCACGCGGCCCTGCCGCGGAGCGCGAGCGCGGCCACGTCGTGCGCGCGCGCCGCCATCTCGGCGGTCTCGAAGGTGCCGAGCCAGATCCGCTGCCTCCCGTGCGGCTCCCGCACCTCGCACACCCACCGCCCCGGGTTCCTGCTGCGCACGCCCTTGTACACCGGGTGCCTCGTCTCCTTGAACTTGGTCCGACCCGCGCGCCGCTTCGGCGGCGCCGACGACACCGTCATGTAGGACGCGTCGGCCTCGTCCCCTCCGCCGCCAACGCCGCCGACCGCCGCAGGAGGAGACGGCGGCGTCGAGTAGCCGCTGCCGTAGTACGCCCAGTCCATTGATCAGTGATGAATCAGTTCACTTGTGAAGGGTCTTGGATTGTGTGGGGTGGTCTGGTTTCGAATTTGGGAGGGAAGTAACGGGTGACGGTTTTGTATTTATACGGACGCGGGCGCGTGCACTGCAGCAACGCGGCGTGACACGAGGGGCGCCAGCCAGGCGAAAGGGCGATGTCCGATGTGCGAGTGCGAGCCGGGTCCGCGCGGGATGGTGGCGGGTTGGGCTCGCGGTCTGGTCGGTCCGTCTGGTTGGGTGGGGCGCTGGCTGGCTGTCGGACCAGCTGGAGGCCGCGCGGAGGCGGAAAGGGACGCGGGCAACGCGGAGGCATGGGTGGGGCGGGAGGCGGCGGACTCGGTCCAGGACGGTGGTGGGTTGGGCTGGGCTTTGTTGGCTTCGCTAGTCATGAGGGCTGGCGTTGAAAGAAGCCCCAAGAGGAAGGAGAAGGATGGCTGGGCTTTAAAGCGGACGGAGTGACGTGGACCCGAGTGAGATGGACTGGGAGAGCGCGTGATCTGTGTCGGAGCCGGCCGTCCGTATTGGTAGATGCTCGCTCTGTGGCCTCTGAGGGCGTGTGGGTCTTCTTGGCTTGGCCTTGTGGTTTTCAGCTGACGATGACATTGACAGCGCCGGTTTTGAACCGGTCCACGAGCTAAGCTAGATGCATCTGCATCTCAGTGCTCGCTCGGGAATCCGGATGGATGGGTCCGCCGTCCACGGGACCGGGGGTCTGCCCGTCTGGGGCCCGTGGAAAGTGCGAGAAATTATCGCCACCATAGTGGACACTGTGTTACGCACGCTTATCCTTCCTACTCGTACATACATTCGTCCTCAGCTTGTAAATTCTGCTTCTGGGTAAAAACTGCCCGTCTTGTTTTGGACATGGAGATAATGGCTATGTTGGGCTGATCTTATACCGGCTGAATTTCAGCTGAACTTGCCTGCTACCTACAAATTCATCAAATTAGTAACCAGCCAAACTGAACCATTCGGCAGAATTTTTAGGATCCGCCGAACAGAGCCAATGGGTTTGTTCGGCATGTGGTTTGACGCCTGATAAGTTGGCTGACGTTGTTACCATGAGTCCATGTCGACTAATAAGTAGGGCTGATAAGTTCAAGCGAAGAAAGCCATTCAAACCTACAGTTTCAAAGAAAAAACATCCAAACCTACAGTAACTAACGGATATAATCAAAAGTTTGGCAACCGATCTACAGCACTAACTAACAGAGCACACCCCATTTGATCTGTCTGCTATATGTTGGGTGTCAATTATGCACCTCCGAAAGGGAACTTGCGCCCGGACTTGTTGATGCTGTCGGGAACACAACCGGAAATAATCCCAAGCCAGGTTAGAGGACCATCATGGCGATTCCCCTGTGGCTCAGGGACAAATGCACGGCACGGATAAATGCACACGGCACGGCGGGGGGCACGACAAACTGCACGATGCCAATTGCCAACCCTACGTCCGTGACGCCATGATGCGGTTCGTTTCGAGCGCGCCCGGGGGCCCAGCCCCGGGACGGCCCGGCCATCCCCCGCGCCGCCGTGCCAGGCAGCGGCTCTCTCGGCCGTACCGCTGCTGCGGCCGCAGCTTGCTGATCCTGATCCGCCAGGCGTCGTAGGCGGTCGGCCCCTCGCCAATGCCAACGGCCAAGCCGCGCTTTGGCCGTGGTCGTCTCGTCGGGCAAGCAGCAAGCAGGCAGCAAGCAGGAGCGACGTGCGCGGTCAGTGCCGCAGTGAGTACTCGTACGGGCAGGCCAGATGCGGACCACGGCTGCCATGCGCCTGCGGAAGTGCGGTGTGCGGAGTCCCATGCGGGTGCGCGACCCCGCGTCCGCGTCCGGGCAGCGTAAAAGATGGGAGTGGCTTTTGTCGTCTCGTCGGTAGTGCCCTCATCCGCCGATCAGCTGCGGGCTCGAAGGCACACACACGTGTTGCTTCTGGAGGGCGCCTGCCGATGATCAGCTGTTGCCTGTTTTGTTTCGTGGTTAACTTCTACTAGTGCTTTGGTGTTGGCATTGGTTGGGTACCGGCGGCACACCGCTGTTTCACAGGTTGCATGGTGGAATTAACTTCGAAAGTACAGCTTGGTCGTATACTTAACTTTTGTATCGAAAAAAAAAGGATAGGGACATACTCCTATATAGTAGTATTCTGATTTCCCGATGGATAAATCAAACGTTCAATAATACCATTCAACTTCGCAGACATGAAATAGCATCATACTCTAGTAGTAGTACCATATATCCGGCCTGAAAGGGAAATTGGGCAGGTGATTACACTGATGAGTATCACTTTTGCCACCACCGGCATCAAAGTAAATGATACTAAAGTCTTTCCACTCAGTTGTGTGAACCATTACTATACATCATTATTCAATTAATCAGTCTTCTTGTGTCTCAAACAATCCTCTTGGTAGGCAGTATAAAATCTTGAAGTTTGATAAAAATTTCATTGAGTTATTTTACCAAAAATAAAGCAAGGACTACGTACAAAATCCAGTGATATCTGCATCTCAACCTAGATGAAATGGTGAAGAAAGACAAGTTCTACAAACTATTGTTAGATCGAGCACACTCTTTTGTTCCACGGTCTATCTTTTATGAAGTTCTTTTGATACTATGTCATTAATTAAGGTGCCAACGAACTAATAAGAAAAACAATGATATGTCATTAGAAGTTTATTTTCAGAGCGTGCTTATCACGTATTTCATTAAGAGGAGTCGTGTGTCATTAGAAGTAAGGAAATATATAAGAAAAAAGAAATAAGTATATAAGAAATTATGTCTACACAGGGAATAATACAGAATGATAGGTAGATGATAGAAAAGATAGGTGATTGTTGGACAATTTTTTAATAGAAACCATCGATCCACTGAAAATATGATTTCTACGTTTAACAATTATGAAAACTATCTCTTAATTTCTAAGTTGGAATTACCATAATGGCGCCACACCAGACTCATTTCGAGTAACAAAGTAGGAGCGAACACCGTTTTGGCTTAAATTCATCCAAGCCAACACCGGCCGTGCACCAGACATCAACTACCACAATTTTTTCTCTCGAATACGCAAAGATTTACACATCTTTGTAATTAAGTAGAAGAAAAGTTTTTTCAATATGCGCTGTAGTGCAAATGAGGAGAAGAAGATATTACATGAAGCGCGTCCTCCATCTCATTGTCTTATGTGGACTACTCACGCACTAAACAACCATCAACCATTGTTGCAAGCCCTGGCCTCGATCTATGGATCGGCGGTATGCTCATGCATGGCGGCCGCGGCGCCTCCGTATCTGCTGCAGATCGGGGAAGAGCTCCCGCATCGTCTCAGTGTGTGAAGTGTTTGGGTCCCCGACGAACATGTCTCAGGCCTAGCCTCTGATTAGAATAACTACCACAATTTTAAGCAAAAAGGTGCGTGTGTATACATATAGTAGTGCAGCAAGAAAGTTATTAGGATCAAGATGTTGCAAATATCGACGGATAAACGACGAAGTAAACAAGATCAATCACAATGGAGACATAAGATTTAACATGAAAAACCCTTCCGATGTGAAAGGAAAAAACTACGGGCGCCAGCTAGCAAAATACTCCTCCCTATTATCAAGAGTCGGGTTATAACGTTGTATGGCGGCTTACAAGAGATAGTCAAGGCAAAACCCTAATCAGGGTATATTTACCGCTTCGCTCCGGCCCAAGCCTCCGGCTTTCGACGGGCCTCCGCTTCGTTTCGTCAGAAGTTGGCCTATAATGTGCAGCTGAATTTGGAACATATCTACTACTCTTATACAAATAAACCCCACTTGAGGAATTCTCTGTGCTCTCATCGAGCCACGTCAGCAGAGCAACAGTTTTCGTCCGGTTCAGTTTCCAGTTCGATGCCCGCCGCCGCACCCCAGCGCCCACGGATCTTCCTGTCTTATCAAATTCCTTCACCCAAACGTCGTCTGGCAGCCTTTAAATATCCATCGAGTCTCTCTTTCCTCCTCCCTCAATTCAACGATTACACACGGCCCTGCTCCTGTGACAGCGGCGAGCTGCGGAAGCGATCGAGCATTTGAGACG
>JAKNSH010044531.1:0-13216 GCA_027790015.1 Cymbopogon flexuosus
GGTGGGGGCAACTGTCGATGTCGAGCCCCCAACCTCACCTGGAACTGGGACGGCGGAGGTCGGTGTAGTCCCTTCCACCAACGGTGGAAGAGTCGGAGCGGCCCTCACGGCCTCACCAAAGGATGGTGAAGCAGTAGGAGCCTTTGCCGCCATCAGATGGGCGGCGTCGCTGTCCGTCTCCAGCAAGGGTGCAGCTGGAGGGGTTCCTCCCATCGTCAGTGTGACAGGGGGAACGTCCGTCGGTGGAGGAGTGGCGGGGGTAACGGGCGCCTGCAAGTTACCCCCCGTCGGCACTCCCAAGGGCGGCGAAGGCTGGCCGTCCCCCTGCCCAAGTGGGGAGACCGCCAACTTGTCAGGGGCAGAGGGTGAAGTAGAGCCCCCCACGATCACCTGGACAGAGGTGTCATCCACCCTAGTAGAAGGAAGTACTCCAATGGAACAGAGCATGATACGCTGCTATCTCTTCTTCTGTAGGTGGAAAATACTTCTCGTTGGGCACCCCATCATCTTGTTCCATCATGACTTTAATACTGATTTCATCTAACAGCTGGTCAATAGCTAAATTAACAGCTTCTTTAACCAAAGCAGCCTGTTTCTGAGGTGGCATATCAATGTTATGGGGAGGTGGCTGTGATTTTTCATTGTTGCTCTGGGGGGCCGGAGGGTCATCCTCCTCTGCCTCCTCCATCTCATGATCTTCACCCCCAGGATTCTCATCATTCTGGCCACCACTTAGATCATCTGCTTCGGAATTATTATCATCTAGCTGCATAACTTCATCAGGCTTAAAAAATAAACGATAAATGCCATTGCCAACACAAACATCAGCATACTTAGGAATCGACTTGACATCATACACCGCTACTAGAATACGAACCTGCCCAGTCGTCCGAAAGTGCACCATATCAACCTTCTGGATGGCCCCGATCATGGACCCAACCGCCCACAGTTGTAGGAAAGAACGAAGGGGGCGAGGTACCTTAGTCACTGTGACCCATACTTGGTCAAGAAGCCTGATGGGCTGTACGTCATCAACGAACTCAGTGAAGCTAATTGTGCCTTCCTTGTTCTTTGTGGTGAGAGTGCCAATTGCGACCATTCGGTCAAGTTCCCCCTTGCTGGGGAAGGGGACAACATAAGATTTTGCACCCAATTCCTGTACTTCCCAATCCCAACGAACCGGGATGATCCTTGCCAATTCTGACTTTAACAGCTGTGCAGGCACATCCCCAGTGTCCACAGTGATGAGAGCTGCAGCCGATGAATGAGCAAAGCTAACAATCTGATTATCACGAACCGCCTGAATCTGGAAGAAGCCGAAACCGTCCTGCGCTGCTGCGCAGTAGGCCACCGACGGCTTTGGTTCGCGGAGAAGCGGACATCGAGTGGTGATGTGACCCTGGGTGCAGATAGAGCACTCTAGCCAATCCGCGATGTCCTTGCGCTTCCGCTTTGGCTTGCCCTGTTCATCCTCTTCATGAGCAGCGTCATCCTTGCCTGGAGGGTGAGCGTCCCCCGTTTCATCACCGGGGGCGCCCTGTCGACGTACGTCTTCCACTGCCTCCTCGATGGCGGGGGCAGGGTCCCCTCGGCCGCGTCCCCCGGCCATGCCCCCGGCTGCGCCTTGCTGCTGGGCGCCCCGGCCAGTTGGGTGACGGCCGCCGCGGCCTCGCCCGTTGTGGTCGCCGCGTCAACGGTTAAGGGTCCCGCGCCCACGGTCTTGATCACGACCACCCCCGGTTTGAGGCGGTGGCGCTCCACGACCACGACCGCGATCTCGGGTGCCGGCGGTAGGGCCTCGTCCCCTTCCGCGTGGCGCATGGTTGCCCCGGACAGCGCGTCCCCTAGCGAGATCACCTCCGGCCATCAGCGCCTCGCTGTACGTAGGTTTCGAGCGGCGGGTGGCGGCGGCGCTGGTGTCGAAGAGGAGGGGATTGACGAGTCGGTGCCTTGGTACGATCGTCTGTACCACTGACCGCGCCGGGTCAGGAGGCAGCGCGGTGGCCCGTGCCTGGTCCGTGGACCTGTGCCACGCGTCAGGCCCAAGTCCAGTCGAAGCCCGATGGGAAGTGGAAATTTGAAACCACGTATTCTGTGGATCTCGGCGGCTGCGGCGATCTGCAGCATCGTCCTTGCGACCGGCGGCCTCCAGGGCCGACAGCAGCACATCCCCCAGGGTGACCGCCGGTGTGATGCGGCGCGGGGGGAGCGGTCCCTTCCAGAGCTTCTTCCACAGTGGTCGAGACATGGGTGCCGTGGTCGCCGTCGTCGTCGTAGGCTCATGATGGATCAATGGCGGCGCAGGTTGGATCTTCGGTGGTGAAGATGGAGCCGGCGGTGGATGCCGGGGAGTTTGTCTTGCCAACTCTTCGGCGTCGCCCAGGTCTTCATAATCCGAATCGGATTCTTGATCCCAAAACTTGCCTGCGCCTTCGCAAAGATTCATCGAAGCAACGAACGATACTTCGGTCATCGATCGGGCCATCGACTGCCTGGCGAGCACATGGTCGCACCAAATCCGATTACGATCTTTCGCAGTAATTCTCCTCAAGGCCTTGTGGATCGATGGCGCCAGTGCCACTGACGGCATCCACTTGACCTTTGACCGGATACCTCCGCCGGCGGAGGGCCGACGGCGGCAAGCCCTCTACAGCCTCACGCGATCTCCCTCAAGCACGGTATATTTTGACTTGTTTTTTTGCTAGCCTTGTCTCTAAGTGTCAACAGGATTTTCTATTTCTTTTGGGGAAAAGAACTAACAGCTGATAGTGTCATAAACACGATTGTGAGCAAGCAGCTTCAAAACTCTTCTGCTGGTATAGCCGCAATTCTAGGTGGCTGGACTGAGTTGAGGACAATCACAAATTGATCCTCCGATCCATTGGGGTATGCTAGCAAAATCCTGTCAGGACATTCGAAATAGTCTAGGAGAGGTTCTGGTACTTTCCATACCTAGTACAAACTTCAGTCTGCACCGATGCTGGCTGCTAGTGGGAGTTCTGGTACGGTAGTAATTGAAGAACTGCACATGCGCACAGATAGAGAAGCAAGCAATTGAATTATTTTGTTGGAGAAAGGAAAACAGTACGTGTACTTATAAATTTTTGGTATTTGCAGAAAGAAATATGAACAAGATACATATGGACATCTCCATTTCTATTAGGCTAGTAGGCCAGCCATTGGCTGGCTAGATGTTTGTTAGTCTCGGGAGTCTAATTTTATTCTAGAACTATGATTTATAGTTAGTTCCCAATTGGGTTGAGGACATCATTGGCAAGCCAATGCTAGTATAACCTATGGTACAGTTCACCAACTGTATTTCTCGAATGCAGGGGCAGATCGAGGTCAAAAGCTCGTCAAAGGGGTGTTATCAAGTAATCAAAAGTGCTTAGCTGACTGATTAGAATAAAATTGCAAGGGTGTCAGAATTTCTATTAGGTCTTTATATATACTTGTTATTATACTGACTCCAGCATGGGCCCTCAATGCTCATTGTTTTTCGTAACTAGAAACATACTTTTTTTTGTTGATGTGATATGTGGATTTAAAGTATGTTACTTTGGGCCACACAGAGGTGCTTCTTTTTCATTATATTCCACTGTCAACTAATGACACTCCTGCACGTTCACCAATAATTTAAACACATCCTTTGATCCACCTCAAAAGAAAAGGATAAACCACAAGATCGATTAAACACCCTATACACTAAAAAGTAGAGCATGCAGATGTGCAGAAAAAATTCAATCATTAATTAGGCAGTAGATTGCCACATAAGTATAATTAACGTCAAATTAGACATACTTGCGAGCTCCATTACATAATTGGCCCCAAACCTGGCTTCTATTCTGCAGCCAAGTTCATGTAGCTACCACATTTGGCTTGCAAACTTTGAAAATGACTCTGATTTTGTTGAGCAAAGCAGTCTAAGAAGAAACCGTGATGTCCCGATACCCTCCATGCCTAGTAGGGTAATAGGTACTCCATGCCTAGTAGGGTAATAGGCAAGAGACTGCTCGTTTTCCCAGGGCACCAGTTATCTGCCTCGATCATCGAGGAGCCCACAGCAACTAGCATACGAAACTACAGGTCACAACTGCTGTGGAAGATTTTTTTTTTTAATGAGTTGGATAACTCGGCTTTTAGGAAAGCCAATGCGTTTTAACAGTCATCAATTTGCTGGGGTTACCAGCTTACAAAGCAAAGCTTAACAGGAATCAAAACAACCAAGAAGAGTCTAAATTTCTATTACATCCGTGGAAACCAACAAGCTGGGATTAAAGTTCCTAATCCAATCCAGTAGCTTCGCCTTCACGTTCTCCACACTCCTTCTGTCCTTCTCCTTAAGTAGAATCATCCATCTCTGCATAAACGAAGTCGCACGATAGATGACATCAGAGGGTGCAGCAGGAAATTTCTTTTCAATCGCCATCTTATTTCTGATCGTCCAAAGCGACCAGGTAAAGCAAGCAAGGATGAACATTAGTTGTCGAGATGGCAAAGGCCCCTTGCCTTGTAGCCAAGAACTAGAAAACTCTATCAATGTTCTGGGAACATCTACCCCCCAAATCTCCTTAATCACACTCCACACAAACTTCGCTAGGTAGCATGTAAAGAAAATATGGTCCACAAATTCTTTTCCATCCCCCAAGCAACAGTCACCTGACCCTTTCCACCCTCTGCGGATCAGGGACTGAGCCACTTGCAACTTGTTGTTAAAGGCTTGCCAAAGGAAAAATTTGATCTTTAGAGGTATCCTACATTTCCAGATGTGGCCTGCTACTCTACTCGCAAAGCCCCCTATCAGTGATGAACCTGTACAGAGATTTTGTGGTAAAGGTTTTTGATTTGTCTATTTCCCAGATTACCTTGTCTCTCTCCTCACTGAGATTAACTGTTTCTAATTCTCCTTTGAGGGCTAGCCAGTGCTCGAACTCCCCAGAAGAAAGGGATCTTTTAAAGTCAATAAACCACTCATCATCATACCAGCATTCAGCTACAGTCACCTCAGGATCCCTGGCCAGCAAGTATAGCTCTTCAAAAGCAATTTTGAGAGGAACTTGCATGAGCCAGCAGTCTTGCCAAAACCTACAGAGGTTCCCATTACCTATTTTGAAAATAGCTCCCCATTTAAACAGGTGTTTCACTTTGTGGAGCCCCTTCCAGAACTGTGAACTACCTGTGATTTTTGAACTGAAGAAATTCTTTCCTTTCATATATTTTCTGTCCAAGATTCTATACCACAGTTTTTCTGGTTGGAGATAGATCTTCCAAATCCATTTAACCAGAAGGCAATCATTCATGATAGTGGTATTGATAACCCCCAGACCTCCTTGGTCTTTAGGTCTGCACACCATTTCAAACTTGGCCATGTGGTATCTAAATTTTTCCTCAGCCCCTTGCCAGAGAAACTTGGATCTAATGCCATCCATTTTATCATGAAACCCCTCTGTCAGGTTATAAAACCCCATACAATACATAGGAATACTACTCAGGCAAGAGTTAGTCAAAACTTGTCTACCCCCAGAAGCCAGGTGTTTACCCTTCCATTGGTCTAACCTTTTATTCATCTTATCAACAATATAAAAGAATTTTTTCATGTTTAAATTCCTGTCACTGATTGGTATGCCCAAATATTTCAGTGGCAACTCTCCCAGCACACAATTTAACATATTTGCCATTCTTCTCCTCTCTCCCTGTGAAACCCCAAAGACATAAACCTCACTCTTGTGAAAATTAATCTTTAACCCAGACATCCACTCAAAGCAGTATAAAATCAGTTTAAGGTTTCTGATTGATTTGTCTGAGCCTTCTATCATGAGCACTGTGTCGTCGGCATATTGTATATGAGATATCCCCCCTGGGATCAAATGTTCAAGGATTCCTTTTATATGCCCTTTATCTACTGCATTATCAATCATTACCCCTAATGCATCGGCAACTAAATCAAATAACAGTGGGGACAGGGGATCTCCCTGTCTTAAACCCCTAAAAGTTTTGAAATAACCACTTCTCTCCCCATTCACATTGACACACACCTTACCATCTCTTACTATCTGCATAACCCAGTCAATCCATCTCCTTGGAAACCCCCTCCCCACAAGAACCTGTTCTAGAAATTCCCAGCTAACACTATCATAAGCCTTTTCAAAATCAATTTTAAGGATTAGCCCACATTTCTTGGTCCTTCTTAATTCATGTAGACACTCATGTAGGATAATCACTCCATCCAGAATGTTTCTCCCTTTCACAAATCCTGTCTGGTTGGTCCCAATCACTTTACCAGCGAGAGGCACCAGCCTGTCAGTTAGCAGCTTGGTGAACCACTTGAAAACCACATTGAGGAGGCAAATCGGCCTAAATTGTTTAATATTATTGGCCTCCTTTAGTTTGGGCACCAATGTGATAACTCCATAGTTAAGTCTCTTAATATCTAGTTCCCTATTCCAAAAGTCATGAAACATGGGAATTATATCATCCTTGATAAGTTCCCAGAATTTATTGAAAAAAGGACCCCAAAGCCATGAGGGCCTGGGGCTGAGTTTGTTTTCATCTCCATGATCACCCTCTTAATTTCCTGTTCTGTGAATGGTTTGACTAACTCAATTTGGTCGCCCAGCGACACCCTGAACGACTGGGGCCAAAACTCCCCCCATCCTAATACCAGTATGAATACTATGACCAAAAAGTTTTTTATAGAAGCTCACAATGTGTTGGATAATGCTCTCTTGACCAGTGATTTCACTTCCCTCATCCTCAAGAGAACAAATAGTCCTTTTCCTCCTACTCCCATTAGCATATTGATGGAAGAAATGAGTGTTAGAATCCCCTAATAACACCCAATTCCTTCCAGCTCTCTGCTTCCAGTATATTTCCTCTGATTCTAAAATTTTATCCAAATTCTTTTCCAATTTGATCCTTTCCTCCCATACCTCTGTCTCTAGAAGTCTCTCTTCAGCTGTTTTATCCAGATCCCCAATCCTATTGACCAAGGCTAGTTTACTCTGTCTCTGATCCCCTAACATTTTCAAGTTCCAACCCCTAAGAAATTGTCTAAGGGCCTGAATACACAAATGCCATCTATTACGTGAGTAAGGATCTGAACCACCCTTGGTTCTTTCCCACCTCCACTTATCAGCCACCAACTGTTCAAAACTTTCTAATTTAAGCCATTGTTCCTGAAAGAAGAAATAGTTAGGCTTGAAGGCACCTAAGGGGCAATGATCAGAGCCTATTCTGGCTTTAGCCCAAGCAAAACAGTTAGGATAATGCATCTCCTAGTCCATTGTTGCTAGAATCCTATCTAGCTTGATCAATGTGGGATGTTTCTGCTTATTAGACCATGTATACTTCATCCCACTAACAAAGATCTCTCTCAGCATGAAATTCCCAATGAATTCATTGAATAAGTCCATTAATCTGGGGTCCCCTTGACCCCTGTTCCTCTCATTGTCATGTCTAATCAAATTAAAATCTCCTCCTAGCAACACATGCAGATCCTCCATACTACAGAAAGTTGATATCTCATTAATAAACTCCCCTGAGTAGGTGTGATCAGCAGGGCCATAGATATTGCGTATCCAGAATCTAAAATTAGAAACCCTATGTCTAACAAGAGTATGTAGAGCATACAGACCTTCTTTGTAATCCTCAACCTCTAGAACATCTAGGTGGATACCCCCTGGCTGGAGACCAAATCCATTTAAAATCTTTCCCCCCATCCATCTCCCTAAGTTCCCCAACCTCAAAATTTTGTTTAATTGTTTCCTGAATTGCCACCACATCTAGACCTTCATGTGTGATATGATTTCTTATCCTTTCCCTTCTGTGCACAGTTCCAAGCCCTCTAGCATTCCAAAATATGATTTCCATTATTATGATTTAGATTTTCCCCCTCCCTATCAATATGAACCTCTGCATCAAGAGCGCCCTCCTTGGGATCTTGATTCATTCCTCTCTGCTGATTGGAAATGCCCTCCATGGACAGATCACTTAGCAAAGCATCATTATCAGGGTTATTTTTAGACAGCTGTTTTTCAATAAAGCTTTTAAAATTAGCTTCAGCAATAGCTGCCCTAGCTCTCTCTTCTGCCTTAAATGCATCAATTTGTTCATCTAAGTTTTCGGATTCTATACCCAAATCAATCAAAATCTCATGTAACACATCATTAGTAGTATTGTTCAAAATAGTAAAGGGATTCTGATCAAGATTATTACCCTGAGTCTTGTTTTTCTCCATCGCCCTGTTCATTGCTTTTGTAGCAATGGGAACACCATCCCTCGGCACCCTCTTGCTAGTTCTGGCGGCCGCTAGCACTTGCCTCTTTTTCTTGGGCTTGGTCTTTTTGGTCTTGGAGGATCGCCACCCTTGGTCTCCATCCGAGCCCTCCATATCCCAACTCTGCATAGACAAGTTATCCATTAGGTCTTCTCCCCCCTGGGTCAAATTCAGGCGATATATCAGGCCCCTTGCCTTGAGTAACATCTACCTGAACATTATCTGTGGGTTCCCCTCCTGAGGTTCCACCCATTGGAGACTGAATAACCCTCTCCTGCGTGAGGCTCTCAGTTGGTTCCTCACTGTCATTGTCTTTGGAAGGTAAAGTCAGTTTAGGCCATTTATCCTTATCCATCAAAAAGTCACCCTCTGCCCCTGATACCACGTATTGAGTCTCTTTAGGAATCAGCTTTGCCTCTACCACTTCATTTTCACTTTCTTTTGTATCATCAGAGCCTCTTATCTCTTCCACCAGTATCTTGTTCTTTTTGCCCATAAGTTCACAACTACCCTGGATCCCTTTAGTTCCTGAGTCAAACATTTTCTCCTTAGGATCCCCTTCTTGACCCATCTGTTCAACTTTCAACATCCCCATGATTGGATGAAATGCAGCAATTGGAGTAGCTTGAGGTATTTCTTTCTTACTGTAGTCTTCTTCTTCTATCCCCTCTTCCATGTATTCTTCGCCAGTGTTTCCATATTTCTTGTCCAGATCACCCATCCTCTCAGATTTACTCCTGCCCTTTTTGAATGATCCCTCCTGATTTGAGCTGCTCCCCCCTCCTCTGTATTTATCTTGATCATCAAGTTTATCCTTTCTCGGCCCTGGAGGTGGGGGTGCCCCTCCACCCCCTCTCCCTGACTGCTCTACCTCAAATCTGAAAAATATGCCATCACCATTGATAAAGAATTCCAGTTCACAATTAAGGGCCTTGGGATCCCGGCATCTCACTTTCACCCTCACAGGTTCTGCTCTGACCAAGCTGAGTTCGTCCACTACCAATGGTTCTGCCACAAAAGCTGCAATTTCTTTGACCAATTCCACCTCCCTAACTATCCCTGGCACCTTATGTATCTTGATCCATACAGTTTGTAATACAGAGGAAGACGCAGGATCCATTTCAGTCTTTGTCAAAGTGCCAGTCAGCTTGTATAGAGACATCTTAAACTCTGTCAGCCTGATGAAGGTGTCCATCGAGTTTTTATCTGGGAACACTACCAGATATTCCTGGAGATCTAACTGTCTCACCTTGAAGTCCCAACTTTCCCTGATCAGGTTCTGCAATTCCCTGTTAATCTTATCTTCATTTGCCTCCCCACTCAAGATAGTCAAGATACCCGTGTTTCTGCTCTGTTTGACTGTAGACTCAGGGATGTCAATAGCATAGAACCCTTGTCCTGGCAGACCAAATCTAAACATCTTCACTCTCTTACTGGACGATCCATAGCCTACTGCCATATGCCCTTTTGCCTTGCACTTATAACAGACAGGTTCACCCTCACAATCTGCTTGGTGGTGTCCATACTCTAGACAACGAAAGCATCTCAAGTCAGCATTGGGATTTGATTGATTACCTTCATTGGACCCCCCTGTTCTTGGATAATCCTTTCTGGCGTCTTGGGGTTGTCCACGATCCACATGCTGCAAAGAGCCCTGGGTCCCTGATCCAGCACCTTGCCGGGGCGGGAATCGATTGCCTTCCAATCTGGCTTGCACAGGGCCTCGGTTCACTTCTCCCCTCCCAACACCAGACGCTCCCCCTCTGTATCCTCCAGCATCTAACCTTCTGCCTTTGAAGCCCCCCTCTCTCCCTCACCTTGTAATCTTGGGCCTCGTTGCATCTGCCTCCTCAGATCTTGATCCTGTTGGAACTCCAGTCCCAACAGATCATCCTCTTCATACCAGTCATCTTGCCGCCTCTTCCCCCCCTTCCTCTCCGTGTAGTGTGGCATCTTGGCTATCCTAGCAAAAGACTCCACAATCGGCGGCGGTGGCTGGGTAGGTCTTAATCTCCTGGCTAGGTATCCATAGCGCTGTACTTCCCAGTACCGGGCTGGGTAGTGGATATCCAGCGCAATCCGGCCTTTTGGAATCCAGTAAAAACCAGGCCCAACTGGAGCCGGTCTGCACGAGTGTTGAAACCGAATATCATCTTTTTCCCCCCAAAAAGAGTCACCTCCCACCTTATCCTGACTGCATACCATGAATTCCTTATCCATGGTTATCATTGCGCTACCCCACCGGACCGAATTCATCTTGTTCATTGCCACTTCTAATTGCTCACATGAATCAGCTAATTCCCTCAACTGGCGGTCCTCTGCTACAGACTGGAAGAGATGTTGTTTAATATCCTCTGCTAACAGATCTTTAACTCTCTGAATCCCTCCGGCTGTAGTAGGCTGATAGACCTGAGAATTATTCAGAGCTCCTGGCGCTAACGTTAATCTTCTCTTACTCTGTATTTGAGATGAGCTCAATAACGTTGGCCAACTTTCAGAATTGTGCTTGGAACTCCCCGAAGGCAGAACACCCTGTTCTGATTTATCAGGAATTCCCCCCTGCGGGTCCAGAAATGGATTCTGCCAATTCCTGTTTGAGGTCCCAATAATCTCGATCCCCTTCGCCTCGGAGCACCACTCCGGCCCTCGACCACACCGATCATGACCCATCGATGAATCCCATCGGTCACCCCCTGACCTAGGGCCCCTCGGCGACCCCATCCCTGCGGAGGAGACGCAGAAACAGGGAAAACTTACCGATGAATCGATGCAGCGTGGCGCCCTGATCATGTTCTCCTACTTTTTCCGGTTCGTTGATCTCAATCTCGCCGGGAATCCGCCGGAGAAGCGCGCCGCCTGTCGCGTTCGCCTTCTAATCGCCTCCGTGGCTTCTAATCGCCTCCGTCCATCGTCGTGCGGGCGCCGCGCTCAACTGCTGTGGAAGATTATGAGGCCAGGGATAGGATGGCATGCAATGCAAGTTTCACTGGGAGTATATATATGGGCTTGCAGTTATAAAACAAATGTAAAATAAGGGGATGTACGACTATGTGTAGTACCTTGGGGGTGTACGACTATTGCAGTACCATATGTTATTATTTAGCATGTGACCCCAATAGACACTGTATTCTCTCAAACTCTCTCCGTCGGCACAGATATGCAGTGCAGTAAATTTCACAGTATAATAACTGCGCAATAACGTCTGAGTACTTTAGGGGGTGGATGGACCAGTGGAATGAATTATTGAACGGGTTGTCTATGGACCCCTGCAGATGGGTAAGCGTGCAGCTGATGTTACTCTGGATGATACGATCTGTTTCTCTGTTTCAACGATGATTTATGAAAGTAATGTTACTATTATTAATCAGTTCGTATTAAGATCAACGGTTGACATAAATTCTATATAGACGAACCATTGGGTCCCCCCGAGCACCATAGCGAATCTCATTCTATGAATGTATATATATATGCTGTTGTTCTTGTAAATTGAAAAAATATGTCAATCAACATTAATTGGGAGAACTATAGTGACCCCAACAATCTTAAGATCTCCTACACTAACAAGGGATGTGTATGGTTGCATGTATTCAATGCACATGTGTGTTTGCATGTGACAATAAATATGGTAGAGTTTTGTGTCTGCATCCCAAAGCTCACTCTCTCTGCAGGCATGATAAAACAGGGTGCCCCTGTCTTCCTCTCCCTGTTTATACACCCTGTGCAATCCAAATTCCTGAACCCCAGGCCATCATGTCTTCACCATCTTGTTGGAGTTGTTCCAAATTCACTTCAAGATATAGGCCGGGCTTCTGAAGGAGCGAAGCGGAGGCCCATCGCCGGAGGCTTGGGCCGGAGCGTGGAGAATTGATTCTCTTGTAGGGTTTCGTGGAGAATTGATTGTCTTGTAAACCGCCGCAGGCGTGTAACCCCAAAACTCTTGAGATAGTGAGATTGTTGCCGGCTGGTGCCCGTGGTTTTTCCCCTTCGTATTGGAGGGGTTTTCCACGTAAATCGTGTGTATCCGCTGTGATTGATCTCGTTTTACTTCATATTCTATACGTCGACCATAACACATCTCACAGCCACCACCCATGATAAGATATGGCCGTGGCTGCCATAGCCTTCTTCTCTTATGTGAATGGGTGTCACCGGAAAAATAGAGGTCATGTGGGATTGGTGCGAGTTCACATAATCGTTTGCAAGGTCATTATACTGTTCAGAGTGGATGCTCTCATGGAATGTGCTGTGCAGTCCCACTGTTTTATGATGGAAAACGAGCAGGCTGGAAGAAGAACCTACCAAGGAGCAGATTCGAGCAGATTCTATATGAAGCGGTTGGATAAAAAAGTCTGCAAACTTCACGGGCTATATTTGAATGGGACAAAGTAATGTGTAACACTACATTAAAATAGGATTCGGACTTTTCCGAATTAACAAACCATGTAGATGATGTGTAACCTTTCATGATCTCCCATGGGTATCAATGCCATGTATCGAAAATAATTCTTTCCATCAATGCAAAGTCCAGATATATGGAATGTCCGAGAAATGATGACGATGACTACAGAATTCAACTCTGGCTCTCTCCTCTTTACAGGGGTTATTATTGTCCTAACTGCACTAGCACACAAGCTAAAAAAATTAGGAGTCCACACCTAACCATGAGTTCAACCAGGAACCTAACCCTAGGCCTAGGTTTCCTTGGATGCAAGGAGAAAGAGCAGGCTGAAGAGGACGACATGGTCCAAACAGCAAGCGACCATAGGCCTAGTTTGTAATTAAATGGAACAAGATCAAAATCTATATTTATACAAGCAGTTCATGAAGAAAACATTATTTATCAATGGACTGTCACGTGGTTCTAAAAGCTGAAGAGTTATGCATTACGATGTGTTGATGCTTAAATAACTATAACTATAAGCTGAAAAGATTAAAAACAAT
>JAKNSH010044540.1:0-10976 GCA_027790015.1 Cymbopogon flexuosus
CTTCTCCCGATTTATACGCGCTTCCACTAGACGTGGCCATTCGCCAACATCCAAACTTTTTTCCCCAAACTACCCCTGTTCTATTCTTTTTCCCTTCTCAACTCAAATCAAATCTACAAAAAATCCAAATTTCAAAATTAAAATCTACATAAAATTCGATGTCCTTTTTTACATGGCATACAAGCTGTGGTCCGATGAAACTGGAACGGAACAATTCATATCATATATATACACGTGAAAAAAAAAAGTCAATGTCAAACTACTTGATATTTGAAAATATCTTTTTGTAGGAGTATATAATAATTAATGCCACAAGAATGATATTGCTATATCATTATAAAAAGTAGCATATAACTCTTTTCACTTAAAATAAAATATTTGAAATGTTGTATGTAAATTCAAAATATTATTATGTTGATTGTGTTCATGTTTTTACTGGGCTTAGTTGAGCCAAGTTTGAGCTTATAAAAGACGCCTTATGGAAGGGCCTCTTTGGAGCGTAAAATAAAAATGCACGAATAGAAAAAAACTTAAATAGGATATGAATGTCTATGCAAAATGGAGAAATAAAAAGCATAGAGGTTGTGTAGAAATAGATGTTGGGGTGAACTATATGACAAATATAACAAACAAGAGGCAGTGAGGTTTGAGATAATGTGTTTTTCCCCTATGGAAATGAATCCAAAGAAAGTTTCCTACACTTTCCCTACTAATGATCCTTGCATATGCGAACCATTACTCAATCCATATGTATTGGAATCCTAAGTTGTTTTCCAGTGTTTTTCTTACAATTCGAAGAGGCAACATTTATGTGTCAACAAAATTCTTGGACACTAGACAATACATCAAATTCAAAAACTAAGAATCTCTCTCTCTCTCATTCACTCTTATCTTTGACAAAAGTTGAGTACAAAAATGGCAGCATGTGTTATTATCCCAAAACATTTAAAAATCTAATTTGATAGGATGTTTGTACCCCAAACCACTAATGCAATCTTGTTGGAAAAAACTCCATGTTGCCTTTACGAAGATGGTTAGGATGTTTCTTTGCCACACTCAAGTCAGGTGCTAAGTCAGTTTGCATGGACATCACCGTCGATAGCAAGTATAAGATCACTTTTCACGAGGATGTAAGTAGACTAGCACTTACTTGTAGGCTCACGAGAGGGTTGGTTGAACATGAATCATCAATGAGATTTAGGATTTCTTTAGAAAAAAAAATAATTGAATTCCACAAAAGAAACGCGTATTATCAAGGAGATTGCTTCAAGAAATGATTTTTTAGGAGATTTAAGAAATTTGGTCATTTTGGTAACTTGGGAACAACTCCGTTAAGGTGAGGTCAGTGACTTTTGCCGGACGTGCGAACACGTGGGGCCCTAAAAGCTAAGGAATCTGGATTATGGACGGTAGTTGGCTTTTTTCAAACGAGAGCAATGACGTATATAGCCTCGACGCGGTTGCGACGCGGAGTGCCAAATTTCCAATCAGTTTTCGAAGGAACCCTTCGATTTATAGTTATTCGGATGTTGACACGTTCAGTGCTCGTGGGCTTTCGATATTCAATCAATTTATGAGATCCGGCCCAACTGGCCCTGGAATTGTGCTAAAACAGAAAAACAACTGCCCCTGGAATTTTTTTGAGAGCTAGCAGTAGCCAATCATCACTCATAACATAAGCTTAGAAAATTGCAGACCACAGCAGTAAAAATGTAAAATCTCCACCATTTGCACATGTCAATAAGCAGGCCTGAGACGACTGACATCATTACTGTCCGGGCACTAAGCCATCAAAATTACCATTACCCCCACCCCCCTCCCACAAAAAAAACGAAGAATCAGAATTGCAAAGTCTAACAACCTAAAAAAAGATTCACATGGATTTGCACCCACCTCTTTAGTTTATCAGATGAACGAATTATGCAGGAGAGACTTCTAAACCTGAATGAACTGCCAAGTTCACCACTGCAGCTAGCTTGTCAGCAGCGCTCAGGCTACCGCTCGATGGCCTTGTACAGGACGCAGGTCACATACTTGGAGCGGAACCTGTGGGTGTAGCCGAGGGCCACCAGCGGTTGTGCGCCCCAGCCCTTCTCGATGTAGAGATGGTCGAGGACGACGTGCCTCGGCCTCGCGCAGCCTTCTTCGGAGCTCCGAGAATTCAGCACGCCGAGGTAGAGCTGGGCCGGCAGCTGGGGAGGCTCCTTGGCGAACTCCTTCTCGCCGGGAACATGGAAGCCGTAACTGCTGTCTGGGGAGGGAGGAGCCATCAGCTCAGATACACTTTCCACGCTTTCAGGAATGAAGTCCTGCATGATTACAGACAAGAGTAAGACCAACAGCTAGCCAGCCGAGTTTTACACAAAGAATTACACAAACAAACAGGAGGTACATGCAGTGAGCTAGCAGTAGACTTGGTGAGATTGAAACCATGCTTTACAGATGGTCTCCCCACAGTTATATCTTACTCTTTTTTCCTTTTTTTCGTTCTTCTCCTGTAACAATAATCAGTCTACAAGTCTAAATTGTTAGAATTCGTTTAATTTGGGCTTCTCTCCAGCAAGAGGACAGCGAGCAATTAGTTTAATGTCAGTTAATTTGTATGTAATAGTCAACAAAGGACTTTACCGCCGGCTATTATATCATATAAATAGTATGCGGAACTGAAAATCTTCAGGTACATTTCGTGGTTAATTATAATCTATATAAAACACTAAGAGCAGCATGTTGAGTTCAGTAAAGCTCAAACTCAAACAATCAGTTAGTGGATGAGTAAGATATTCAGTATGAAAAGGGAGAATACTTACATGGACATCTACTAGGTTCACAATCTGACCCATATTGTCAGTTTCGCAGGGCAGGTCGGGTATAAATCTTCTTTCTCCATCTACAATGAATCTATAACGGTGAACCCCAGATGAAAGCATCAGCAGAATGGTGTGATCTTTTCCGGATTTCTCAACAGGTTTCCTGTCATGTATGTATACATTAATAGCAGTCAGAATAAACTCTCTTCTATTGGTAAGTTTCAGAGGCATAGGAGAAAATGGAAGACATATATATATTTCTTAGAGACTGTACTTTGACGTCCACTTGTCCCATGATCCTTCTACATAGATATTTCTCCCTCCAAGAGTCCACGTAAGCAATGTGGGAATTTTCTTTTGAGGTGAGCCATCAGAATCCTCCTGTTGTTGATTCATCAATATCTGGTTGAACACTGGAGGAGGTACGTCTGCAGCTCTTTGCAACGGAGTCACAGGACTCTGAAATAATATCAAATAGTCCAATTCATTTCATTTACCAGGGGAAACAAATGATATATAAGTCAGAGAATCCTGCATGTTATGAGCAGTAGAATGCTAAAACTGAATCATAGAAGTATATTAAGCAGGCCTTGGAAAATTTGCTAATGAATGGGCAAAGCTGCATTGTTCCACCAAAATCTGAATAACACATTCCACCAAAATCTGAATAACACATACATCAATGTCCACGTGTATAGATACACTCTGCAACATTGTTAACATCGATAGAAACTATTTTAGCCAATCAAGAGATTACAATACACATGTAAGAAGTATCATATCACTAGCTTTAATTTTCATAACAACAACAATAATAATCGGATAGGACGTACACCATGTCACAGATATTGTTGTCCCTATGAAAAGTCCTTTTTCCCCATGCCAAATCTTTGATCACTTGATAAGAGAACACTAAAAGGCCCCTAATTCTTTTATACAACAATTGTCTATTATTATGAAAATAAAAAAAGCATAATATCACGTTAAAAAGACTAAAGCACATACAAGTGGTGATGATAGACTAGTAGTGTAAACCCATGTTATAATAGCTCAGGGTCAGAGCAAAAGAAAACCTGCTTGTAGGTGTTGATCCCCTTTTTCAGACATATACAGAGATTGTTATTTTCAGGCAACAAAAGAGTGTCAGAGACATAATAAGCCTGAACATTTTAGTTAGTTAATTAATGCCTTGGCGCATCATCGTACATTTTGTCAAAACACAAACTACCCTCGCACCACCATCAACGATCAAGCCATCCACCAGCCAGATTAAACGAGCTCGCAACACAACCAAAAACACTCCTGCAGCCCCTGCAGGCCAAGCGCCCGGACCAGAACGGACACAAATCCCAAGCGATCAAACTATGTACACGTGCGTCGTGCCGATGAGGAACGCCGGGCGGCCGAGGCGCCGAGCCAAATAATTCGAGAAGAGGCGATCGAGGCGCAATAACTATGAGAAGGCCGGCGATCTGACCTGGGGCACGAACATCCGCGGCGAATGCGGCCTCGGCGGGGTCGCCGGCGGGGACGACGACGAGCCGCCGCCCCGGACGTAGGAGGAGGAGGCGGAGGCGGAGGCGCGGCGCACGTGGTTGCCGTCGTCCATGTCGGCGTCCGCGAGGTCTTCCGCCCGGCCACTCGCGTTGCCCATCTCCTGGCTGGGGATCCCCGCGGAGGCCTGCCTGCCGCGCGGGATGCGTGCTTCTCTTGTGCCGTGCCGTGCGCCCGTGCGTGCACCTGCGGGACCCACGCATGCATCACGCCAGACTTGGTGGGCTCATTTTTCATTCCTTCAAAGCCCATAAAGAACTTTAGGTCCACAAAGGAAGGAGCATCTCAAAGGCCCGGCCCATCATATGACAAAGCCCGGGCCCGGCTCCTTCTTCTTCTTCAATCTTCAGGAAGAAGCACGAGGCGAGCGCGAGAGGCATCCAGCTCTCCCCAACAAAGGAATCTCCCTCCCCTTCCTCGGTAGGGCAGAGGGCAGGGCAGGGCAGGGCAGCCATGCTTGGTCTTCGGGCACGCGCAGCGGCGCAGCTCCCGCGCCCGTCCCCGTCTCGCTCGTCCGCTCCCGCGGCGTCGCTCTCGCTCGCGTGCGCCTCCCCGCTCGCCGCCCTGGTCCCTCTGGCGTCCGCAGCACCGTTGGCGAGGGCGACGCAGCCGGCATCCCTCTCCGCCAGGTGGCCCGCAGCGCCCATGCGTCCCGGGGGAACCGGTGGCCAGTCCAGGCCGGCCACACGCGGTGAGTGTGTGATTTTTTTTTTTTGGGGGGGTGGGGGGGGGGGGGGGGGGGGGGGGGGGGTGTTGAGAGTGCGTTTCTCGAGCCAGTGGTGGTAGTTTAGAGGTGTTGTTTATGGTGAACTGTTGAGTTCCAGTTTTGCGTTTAGTGTCACTCATGTTTTCACGTGACATCGGATCGGAATGGATCCGTAGGGTCGCTTCTGAGGCTTGTTGACAATTTGGCACTAGCATTTTTAGTTGTGTAGTTCGTCAGGATTTTGCTATTCATCTTGTATTGAAGGTACCTGGTGGAAATGAATGTTTTGCACTTTCCATCATGTAACGTGACTATTGTTGCGGCCATTTTCATTTGGAATGTAACTACTCACAAAGATGAATTGAGAAACTCACAAATCTTTTCTGCGTAGTTCTCTGCACTGCCGCTGGCAGCGTCCAAAGAGAGGGGAAAGAATTGTTGGTTCAGCACT
This sequence comes from Cymbopogon flexuosus, assembly GCA_027790015.1. Taxonomy (NCBI): domain Eukaryota; kingdom Viridiplantae; phylum Streptophyta; class Magnoliopsida; order Poales; family Poaceae; genus Cymbopogon; species Cymbopogon flexuosus. Next base: position 5,519 of record JAKNSH010044540.1, read on the forward strand.
TGCTTGTTGGTGAAAAGGACGTCAGGCTTCTGGTTGATCTCGAAAAGAGTATCATTGCAGGAGGTACATCTGATTCCCAAACTAACTTTGCTCGTACTTTTGGATGACCTTCTAATGTTGTTTGGACCGTGATATTTGATGTGCTCAGCTTACATAATTTGGGTTAATCAGGAGCGCATTTACATTGGAAATGACACTATTGAACATTTCAGGAGCAGACTTGAGTGATTTTGCTGTGGAGCACTCCTTATGTCCATCCAAAGAAAATGGTGGTATGCTCGGGTGGGTTCGAAGAGGACAGATGGTACATCATTAACTTGTTTTTCTAGCATAAGTAGTAGACTAGACAGTAAAGACTTTACATATCTTTATCACCTCCTTTGCCTGGGCAGTATTGATGAAATCTATACAGTAAACTAAAAAAATATGCATCAGAGTACATTGTGTTGGGCTACTGTGACGTTCAGTTGATCTATGTAGTGTAATAAGGATTTACTCTTTCCTTGCAACATGTTAAGAGCTAGCAACCAATTGGTAGACAAGAAAATATTATTGTCTTGGTACAGCCACTTCATTCTTCCACATGCCAAAATAGTCTTGACTCTTGACTATCAATATAAGGCAACTTACCTAGGGGAAAAATGATATCCAGCGCAGTTTCAATAATGTGATCAATACACCCTACACTTATATCACATAAAGGATTACCACAAATTATCTTTTTCTTGTTGGAGACGTTTGTACTATCTGTTTACTGAAGGCTGTCACCTGCATATGCACCTAAAGTTATGAGGCACTGAATTATCTGTCTAGGTTTTCATCCATTCATTGATCTGTCCTTTCATCTATATACTTTCGTATTGTTTGTCCAGTTGTAGTTTGAACATTCAAACTTGCATTGGGCAGGTACCAGAATTTGAGGAGGCAGCATTTGGTGCTCCTTTGAACAAAGTTGTACGATGTAAGACAAAATTTGGCTGGCATCTATTGCAAGTTCTTGCTGAGAGGTACATGGTACTAACATTGAAATACTATGTTGGTCATTAGGTGTGCATGAACATAAACTGATACCTTCCTTACTAAAATGCCAGGGATCAATGCGTACTGCAAGACATTGACCCAGAAGAGCTTCACACAAAAATGCAAGACCCTTGTTTTCTCGAAGAAGCTCAATTGATTGATGTTCGCGAGCCTGATGAAGTGTAATATGTTTAACCATTGTACATTTTCGTGTTCTCACAAATAAAGAACTGGATCAATGTTAAATTATTCAATAATTGCAGTACTATTATGTTGTTTCCAAAAGAAAATCTGCAAGTTATCAGGCTAGAGCTGTTAAAACAAGCAAGCATTAGTTGCAGCTTTATCTCATGTACCATCTAGTATGTCAATCCCCTCATACTTGAAAGATCCTAACTGCACAAATTTCAGAGTGTGCCTCAAATACTTGCAGCACACGAATCGGGACGTAGTTATTGCATTCAGCTAGTATATTTCTTGAAGTTCTCTTGCATTTCCAGGAATGGTATTGTGATGACCTGGTTCAGTTTCATTCTTTTATTTATTTTCATTCCTGTTGGGTCTATGTTGAATATCTACTACCTGCATGGCAGGGAGAAAGCTTCACTTCCAGGCTTCAAAGTTCTACCACTCCGCCAGTTTGGGACCTGGGGACCAGTTATGACAGACGAGTTTAATCCTCAAAAGGACACTTATGTTCTGGTAAATTCTTTACTGCACCAGTTTAAACTTTGAAAATAAAAAAAACTAGTACTTCCTATTGTCAAGTAAATTGAGTAATTGATTATATTAGCAACGGTACATAATGCCACTTGGCATCTTGTTTTGTTTCAGTGCCATCATGGCATGCGCTCAATGCAGGTGGCTAAATGGTTGCAATCACAGGTAATTGGTGTTACTCCTGCAAAAGGATGCTCTTACTTCTCATTCCATGATATGTGAATAATATTGCACTTTTTAATCCTCATTTTTCCATCATTTTGCAGGGTTTTAAAAAAGTTTACAATGTCGCAGGTGGAATTCATGCCTATGCGGTTAAAGCCGACTCCTCCATCCCAACATATTAGAGGATTCTCATTGTGACCCTTAACCATGGCTGGGAACTTTTCATATATTGCTTGCCATTGATCAATGCCAGAATTCAGAGCTCAATTTTCTTTCTCACACTGTGTATCAAAGTTTTGGAATCCCTATGGAGGAAATGTATACAACTATTTTTATATAAAAAAAGGATGCACGAGAATTTGCTCTATTGAATGGACCAATTTCATCTGCAAATTTCTGTTGACATTATGAGATTCAGGATATTCTTTTGTCACCGAGGACTGCAAATTGAAGTACTTCTCTCTCCCACTGTCCCCATGTGGGCCAAATGGCCTCAAAATGGCCGGGGTAAGGCTAGGCTTGAGGCATCACCCTCGGGTAGACTAACTGGACGTTGAGAGCCCTTCCCTTTTTGGGCAAATATATAAGTGAAACTTAAACCGTCATAAGAAATGCCAACCTAAGACAAACAGGTTGGGAGATAAACATTTAATCACCAAAACAGGACTAATGTTGAAATGCTAACCTAAGACAATCAGATTGGGAAATAAACAATTAATCACCATAACACCACCAATGTTGAAATGCTAACCTGACAAGCAGGTTGGGAAATAAACGATTAACCATCAAATGACGACCATTGTTACAATGCCAACCAAGACAAACAGGTTGGGAAATAGACAATTAATCAACAAAACACGACCAATGATGAGCACGGTTAACAGACAATGTTTAATCCATTTAGTGTTTTCATGGATCAAGGTTGCTTTTTGTACATGGATCTCAGACATAGCAAATACTTGTACTGTGCATGAGGCGCCACAATTTTAAAAGTTCAACTAGCCATGGGCCCCACGCTTCGCGTGGGAAGCAGGCCTGAAAAAATAAAAAAAATCTTTAGCGGGCTATACTATTCAATATCGGATTTGTTACTGTTCTCTATCGGGTCGTTATTGTTCATTTCAGAAACCAACAGTGCGACCCGTTTCACCACTTTTATATGTCTTTATAGATATATGGAAATGGCCCCTAGCTGTGGGCTTAATCCAACGCTTGGGCTCCCTCCATTATAGATAGCCTCTGAATTTGAGGTTTGCAAGAGGCTGAAAAATACAAGATAAAAGAGATGTCAAAAAAGCTCTTCGCTTTGATTTAACCCCTATGAGGTAAAAAATGATGGAAAAATTGTATCATACGTGTCAATTGCTGCAAGGGCAACATTAATTTTTCTTGTCAAAATATCAACAGATACTGGCATATGTGACTCCGCTGATTTCGCTATCCATGGCTCTAGATCTTTGAAAGCCCTAGAGAATAGAAAAGGATTAGTAATAGTCAAAGATCAGTTTTATTTGCTCCACAAACAATTGCCCTTAGCAAATGTTTACCTAATACATTTGCCCACCACTTCATTGTCTTCACCATTTCTTTTTTGAAAAATACATTGGCTTCACCATTTCTCGGAGCATACCAAAGAATCTGCAGGAGACAAATTGAAAATAGACATAAATATGGCTAACTTAAGGCAAGAAGTCATGAAGAGGACGCTGAACGGAAACACTCAAAAGTCTATTTGATGTCTGTTTACAAGGCGCTCAATTTAAACATAGTTTGTTGCTAGCACATAAGGCCATGGTGTTCTAGTGCAAACAAAAGCCTAAGATATTAGGCTTTAGCAAGTTGCTGGAACAGAAGACAATGATGCAAATAATATAAAAAACGTAAGATATTAGGCTTTAACAAGTTGCTGGAACAAAAGACAATGATGCGAACAATATCAAAAGCGTAAGATATTAGGCTTTAAAGTTGCTGGAACAGAAGACAATGATGCAAGTAATATCAAAAGCGTAAGATATTAGGCTTAAACAAGTTGCTGGAACAGAAGACAATGATGCAAACAATATCAAAAGCTAAGATATTAGGCTTTAACAAGTTGCTGGAACAGAAGACAATGATACAAATAATACTTAAGGACTTATTTACCTGAGACCATGCCAAGGTACTTCGAGAAAGTACATGGATAAAAGATGGCATCAAAATCAAATATCCTTCTCACAGAACATGGCTCCATTGCTTTCAGTGTATTCTTTCTCACGTCAAAGGCAAGTACCCAAGCCCCCTCCTGGCTACCAGTGCTGTCAGCTTAGACATCATGTAAACAACACCATCATCATACATGGTAATCACTGGGGCCGAACAATTTATATTCTCCAAGGTGAACTTTCCAGACCTGGCATCCCGCAGCTCAGGAATCACATCAAAGCACATAAGGTCAGTGGGCAATATGCTCGCAGAGTCAACCTTGGAGTCCATTCTCCAATCATTGTTGCTGGCAAACAACCTTCTCTTGAACATTGTAGCTTTCCAGGTATGCGAGACACAAGAAAGGTGGCTAATGTCTGAGTCCAAATCGTTATCAGAGTCAGAATCTGAAATAGTATTGTCCCAGTAGGAGACAGGGAGGTCATCATCAGCAGTCTTGGGAAATTGTATCTCAACACACGTGGCCAGGTTATTGATACAAGTAACATCCCTAATCAACCCTGGGTAGCATTTCCATCTCTTAGCAACCATGGGCTTGGGCAAACTGACGAGGCTCACCACAGGATTGTCAGTAAGCACATTGCAGATAAGTATGCCCCTCCAGAGATCAACCCAGCCCATGAAACCTCCTCCGAGCACGATATATAACCTTGCTCGTCTCATGGGACAAGAGCCTGCCACTGTCCTGGCACGCCGGATCCAGACGGGGCACCACAGTACGCCACCCCCGTCCATCTTGTGACGAGAAGAGGTGGAGATCAAAGGGTTGATGAGGCCGGTGGAGGGGGTTTAAGAGCGGCATGAGTGCTGCCACGACGAAGCCCTCCTTGCCATCGCCTCCGCCGCCGCATGGTAAGGGCAGTAAGCCAACCTCCCGGGTACTGAAATCACGCGGCAATGGATCCGGAAGGCAGCGCAGCCACGGCTTACCGGGGCCAGCCCGGTAGACGAAGTAATCCTTCATCCCTGAGTCGTAGAGGAAGGGCCTCGGTCTGAAGTTGAAACGGAGGTGGAGGAGGGACGAACGCGCCCTCGGTGCTGGCGATGGCGGGCTCGCTGCAGAAGCAGAAGCCTCCGTCCTCGGCGCTACCCTCGAGATCGGGGCAGTAGGCGCACAAGTAGGAAAGGGCCGGTGGATCCGCGAGGCAGAAGCAAACCTCGACGGTGACGCCGCCGTTGGAGGGGGCCGAAGCGCTGGTCGCGTTCTCGCGCTTGGCTATGTAGCCTTCCTTGTCCACGAGCACCCACGGCCGAGGACGGGATCTGCCGCCGTCGGCATGATCTGCCGACGTCGGCGGGCAGAAGGAACGCGATCGGGGACGTGATTTCGCCGGCATTGGCCTTGGGGCTG
>JAKNSH010044718.1:0-10507 GCA_027790015.1 Cymbopogon flexuosus
TCTGCGTTGTACTGTGTAATGTAAAAAAAAAATAGAGACCATAGTGCTACCAAGAATTAATTATCGAAGTACAATGGGGGTAAACAAATGGGGATATGATGGGTGATGAAACAATTCCAAATCACGAAGGGAACTCAAAAAAATTAAAATTTCATAAAGTTCATATCATTGCTACGTTGTCGCTTATCCTTTTCTTGGTGTAATTAATTCATGACAAGGGCTCAGTTTCTGGGTGCTGTCAAATGAACATCGTGTACCCCGGAAGGGCTGCTTTGATAAAAAAAATTGAGATCATATCAGAGCTTCAGAGTGCAAATACAGTATACATTTCTTGGATCCTGCACTCTGAAGTCAAGGCGGATCATTATTTATCTCACAGTTTTGACGTACGTGAAATCACAGTGTTCATAATTTCTTTATCTACGTGCTCTTGTATACAAAAGCCAGAAATCAAGAATCGCCACTAGAATTTTGCCTAACCTCTGACAAATAGTACCACTGGAATTTTGCGAAACCTCTGACAAATGGAGGTCACACAAAATTCATGGGAATTGGATACCAGGAAATATACCCTTCGATTCCAACTTTAACACTATGATTCTTGACTTTGGAACACCGACAGCAGTAAAGCTGGGTGGAGATGTAGACTGCACTAGCATTGTATCTCTTTGTAACTCGTATAGTTTTCCCACAGATCCTGCCAATTCAAATCACTCATGGATGGGCACATCAATAATAGAACCACTAGTCCAGAACTGGGCTGCAGCCCGGTGTAGGGAAGCCCCGTAGCCCCAGTTTACCAAACGGGAGTGCGCTGGGAATAAAAGATTCATCTTTGCAGGGCAACCGGGACTCGATAAGGACTTTCAGTCCTAGTTTGTGATAACAAATATGACTAATAAAGGGCCTTCGAGCCCAGGCCTGGGGGTGGGCACCTTTAGAACATGACCCTTTTATTTTCTTTTCTTTTCTTTTCTTTTATGGTTTCTTTTGTATATCCATTTTGTTTTGGTTTCAAATAATATTCTATATACTTATTATATGCTACTACTGTACGTCCATAAACTATGCATATGTTTCAAATGACAATGGTACAAATTAATAAGAGCTTGTATATTACATTGAGGTGATTCCCATTCATTAAGTTTATACAGACCATAACAATTTCAATCACTACTACACAACAAGGATACTGTATCACTTCTTTGTAACATATTCATCAATATGTTGCAGAAGACAGTATCAACATAAGTGGTCATGGTGTAGCGCACGGCCACGACATATGCACGAAGGTCGACACTCAACATAGATGCATGAAGGTGAATGTTCTAGATGTCCAGTGATCGACATCCATAACATTGCCGTTGGCTTCGATACGGCGAGGAAAACCTACATGAGGATGGATGCCACCGTTTTTTGATTAGATGCAAGCCTTCCACAAGTGGGTTCAAGAACCCCATCACCAGAAACACAGCCATGATCATAGTCATGGCAGCATGCCGCCCTGGACGCCCAGCAGAGTAGCCGTGCCGGATCTAGCCTTGCAGATGGCGAGGAACAACTTGACCGTGGGTCGCTGCTCAGGACACTAACAACCGTTGGTGGACCCAGATGAGATTGCTTAAATACATTGAGGAGCCAAATGTATGATTTCATAGTTTGGGGACCCAAATTTGCTGACCTTAATATTATTAAGGTGCCATGTTGATGATTTCGTAGTTTGGGGACCTAGGATGAGAACCGCAAAATCCTTTAGGGACCAGCCATTCAATTTACTTAAATTTTCTCTGACCACGGTTGGTAAGACCACCAGTAATGATAACGTATTATCACTGCTGCTTTACAACCAGTAGTCAATGACCATGGCTGATGACCATGGTGATATAGGGGGGTTACGAACCTGTTATGAAGATTCAATTGTAGTCATTGGGTTGGCTATCTAACACACTTCGTGCAGCAATGCTTGGAAAAAATCAATGTACAATTCCCATGAATTGACATGCCATCACGTGGGTATCAATTATAGATGTATTACCCAACACGACACATTGTTTTTGCTTGTGTCACAATTTTCAAACAATAGCAAACCTGTCAAATCAAGTACCAAAGAACACCACCATAGGTTGAAGAAATATTTATGTATCTGAATGAAGTTCTGTAGCTTATTAAAAGGTGGCGTGTTTCATTTCTTCATTATCAGTTGGTAATAATAATTCAGCACCACACTTCCCAAGCAATACGAGTGGGGATTTTCAACGGTGGTTTCTCTATCTATAAGTTCTATACATGGAGGATGTGTCTTCTATGTCCACTTCAAGATTTCTTAGTTGCTCGAAAAATATAGATTTTGACAAAGGGCAGAATTATCCATCATTTATGTATTAATCATGCTTTTATAATTTTTTATTGAACAATAACATTATTTTGACTATTCTGGTGATTTACATTCAGATACTATACGCATGATCCATAAGTAATATGGAAAAATTTTCCAAGATGTAGTGGAAGCGGATGATAATTCTCACATGAATAAATGTAGGACCTTGAGCCACCAGGAGCAACGCCCTCTATATTTGCATGTTCCATAAGGGCTCAAGGACACCTCGCGCTAGTATCTGTATTTCTTTTGCTGAAGTAGATAATTATGTAAAAGCACAATCTACCAATATATCACTTCAACATCTACAAAATATATCACTTCAACGGAGTGTATAACAAGGTACTGTTATTATATATGGGCATGCAGCCCGCACCCCGGTGGATCAGCCTGAAGAACGGTTTTTTGGCCTGGCCCAAGCATGGCAATGTTCCCGGATCAATATGGGGTATACCTGTTTGGGGACGATTGGTTCGAAGACGAGAACGTGATCCATGAGTAATTGGAACATATGTGGAACGTAACTATGGATGGAATTGTGATTTTAGGATTATTAGGACAATTCCTTGTATTTAATGTCGCTGCTGGCGCCTAGGCGTCTAAGGCGGGTGCCTAGGCGTATGGAACGTGGCACATCGCCATGCCTCTCCTTTATGCCTTAATAACTATCGCTGTTCTAAAAGAGTTTTCAGTCATTACTAGTTTTTTTCATGTGGTTGTTCCTGGTGAAAATAATAAAATAAAATTATATGTTGCATATATAAGTCATTGGGCCTGCAGCGTGTGGGCAAAGGACCATTTGCCAACCGTAATAGGTCTCAAGTATAGAAAGGAACACGTGTCTGACGCCAGGGTTCCTGCGTCCTGCAGCTCTGCCAAGCATCACTTCAACTTCAACGATCCGGTGCATTTTGGGACATCTTTACTAGTGATGTCCCAAGCATCGATCCGTCTTCTTCTCCTCCTTTCGTTGTCTTCGCCATCATTTTCGCAACATAGCCTTCGCCACCACCAACTTCTGCAGCGTCATGTCCGGTGTCATTATACATCATGACAAGAACTGCAGCATCATCTTCACTTACTTCTTGTCAATAATCTCCTAGTTGCTTGGTTTTCTACGTCTCTCACCATGATGATCCCAAAATCATGTACCCTCCATCATCCAGTTTCTTAGTAAGGGTTGCCTTATCATATTTGTATCCTAAGATACTATAAGGTTTTCACAGTGATGATATGGTTAACATATATCCTTTGTCTGCTTAAAAAAAATTGTGTCTTTTAGAGATTTGAATAACACCTGCCATCTTGCACATAGAAAGCTTCATCTTTTGTTTCATGCACATCATAACCAGTCCATATGGCACTGTTCTTATTGAGAGAAAGGCACTTTCCCATCTTCTTAACCTGAAATGAAATGGTTGATGAGAAGAAGGTTCCTTTTGTGGGTATCCACGGGAAGAGATCTAGTGGAGACGGGTTGGGCCTGTAGCTCAGAGGATTACAGCACTTGGCTACGAACCAAGGTGTCGGGGGTTCGAATCCCTCCTCGCCCATAGCCTTCCAAAGGGGGATGGACCTTTACTTTCTCCATGAAGGTAGGAAAATCATGATCGGAATAGCGGGCGCAAAAGAGAAAAAGTTTATCTACATCAAGACATTATCACATATAAATGTTCAAGGGACTGCCTAATTTTTAATAAATATTATACTATATTCTAGACCTCGAGCATAAAAATAATATTTAAAAGCTATGAACATAACAAAATAAACATACAAATTAACTATGTTGAGCGAAAAGCCAGTCTAAATTGCCAAAAAAAATAAAAGATATCAAACTGTGGGAATCGGAGGAGGTGGGAGGCACCTGATCCCGTCTTCGTACCTCAATACCATAGGAATCCCACGGTCATCTGCGTATTCCATACCTGACGCAACTCTGTTATATTTAGAACAACCTTATACCCTATTTGTGGTGAAAAATCTTGTCCTAGTAGGTAATTTCTCCCCACAAGTTAAATAGTGGGCAAAGCACTCTGCTTTTTCAGCTCGTTCTAAGTTGTGTCCATGGTTCTTTTATTTCGAATGGTTTCGAAATTATTTTTTTAAAAAAACAGGATCATGTGAGGGCGCTAGCACAAATTTAATGACAACAACATTTCAAATATTAACAAATTGGTCTTGTATTGTGTAATAAGAGACATGCACAAATATTTGAAGGATTCACAAGTACTTCCATGATTTCTAACGATGGTTGATATCGATCTTTAGTGACGCTTTGAACCAGTACTAACTATACCATCGACTGTAAAGATATGGCATTTGTAGTGCATGGCATTTCATAGTTCATAGAAAAGCATTTAGGGGCTGCTCCGTTAGGATATTCACACCTGAAATTGGTACTTTCAGTTGTGTCTGCAATAGGAGAACAACTTCTAGAAATTTATTCCAGCCTTATTTAGCCATCAAAATGATTATCTCAAGCACAAAAATACGTAGCAATGATTACATTTTCTCACAACCTTTTGCCTCCTCACACTGTCATTTTTTCCATGCCTTCTTTAGCATCTCCAAGTTATTTAGCCCTTCACAACCTTCAATTGTAATTCAGTTTCAGCATGGTCAAAAGTGTCCTGCAGGAACTCTTATTTTTCTTTTTATTCTTCTTTAATTGTCATCAACATATATCATCCTTCCATCTCCAATGTTCGCCAGCAACAACTTTGTCATGTCCCGTGCCATCATGCATCATGACAAGATGTGCAGAGCCATCTTCCCTTACTTTCATGTAGTCACTTTATGGTTGCTTGCTTCAGTACGTCTCTCACCATGGTGATCCCCATGTCATTTAGTCTCAATGAAACACCTTCTTAGTAAGTGTTATCTTATTGTATCTAGATCCTAGCATATTATATGGTTCGAAAAGTCACAAATATATCCCTTGTCTGCATAATCAAAGCATGTATTTTGGCGAATTCAATAAACCATTCATTCTTGTATGTGGGAAGCTTCATGTCTTCATTTAATGTGCATCATATATGGTCTGTAAAAGAAAAAGTTTATTTGAACGAAGATATTATTCACATATAATTGTTGAAGGAAATGTCTAGTTTTGTGTATAAATAATCTATTATCTAGATGTAGAGCTTAAAAATACTATAGAGATAATATGAAAAAAAGATATACAAAATTAACTAAAGTTCAGGTAAGCCTAGTGTAAGGAAAATGATACATCATCCCATTTACCATGGATTTTATTGTTTGATGATAAACATGACGAAGTTGGAATAATGTGTTTGCAAGTGTTTGTTTTCTTGGAATAATGTGTTTGCAAGTGTTTGTTTTCTAGTCTAATACGGCGCAAACGTGACTTGGACGTAGGTGGCGTACTGATTCCATGATGAATGCCCACGCAGAACCTTAGAAGAATCATAGAAGACATAGAAGACTAAGCACGTTCAAGCTATGAAGGATTATGTGGTTCTCGCCACAGAGTCCCAAGATTATGAAATCTTCTAGACAAAAACAATCCAAGTAATTTTCTCATAACACTTTGCCTCGTCATACAAGCATTATTTCTGTGTGGTACAACGTGTCGTCCAGCAAGTCTTGTTTTTGTTTTTCTTCTCCTCCTTTCGTTGTCTTCACCATCGTCCTCCCACCTACAAGCTTCACCACCAGCAGCTTCTGCAGCGTCATGTCCTGTACCATCATGCGTCTTGACAATATGTGCAGCGTGATCTTCCCTTCTCGGCGTGCAATCACTTCCTGGTTGCTGGCTTCAATTCTCACCATGATGATCCCAACATCATGTAGTCTCCACGAACATCTTCTTATTAAGTGTTATCATACCTAGATCTTTGCATACTATATGGTTCCGATTGTCACAACATGGATAATATAAATCCCTTTTTGTCTACACACTATCTGGATCAAAGCGTACATCTTTTAGCGATTTTAATAAAACTATTTGCATCTTGAGGTAGGAAGTTTTATATCATCATTTCGTGTACATCCATGAACTGTCTATTTTTTATAATTATTACACAATTGTAGACCTAGAGCATAAAAATAACATTAAAAATGGAATGAACAAACATGACAAAGTAAATATACAAATTGATTAAACTATGTTGGCAAAGAAACAGTTTAAATTGCTAGAAAATAAAAAGAATATCAAACTATGGCAATTAGAAGGGTGGATGCTGTCGTCCCATTCCTCCTATCTCGACCGCGGAAGATTCAGCCTGGCAATGTATCTGTGCAGTTCCGGACCATAGACAAATCTATTAACCATAAAACAAACTTAACCTTGTTTGTATCAAAAACATCACGTTACAGTACGTAGTGACTCAACTAAAAATGTTAGGTTGTGTACCTAATTTCTCCCCTCATGTAAAATAGATGGCAAAACCACTCTAGTTTATTCATGAAGTTCTAAGTTTATCTTGTATTGAATTGTCTCCGAATTAGATTCTTATGGAGTAGACAGGGGTGAGATAGAAAAATTTTATTAGAAAAATGTTCCAAATATTAATAAATGGGTTTTGCAATATTGTAAGAGACATACATACACAGATGATAGCCAACATTTAACAAATACTACCCACAACTAGTACGTAAAAGATTTCTATAGTTGGTCTTCAAAAACATAGTGTAGGATTCTATGCCTATATCTGACTAGGACTAGCAGAACCCGTACAACTCCTAGACTATAAAGGGCTGCCGAGGTACCCCTTGCAAACAAAAGTAATATCCCAGATCAATACCAATGCAAACAGGCTAATGCCGAACGGATATAAAGGCTATTACACTCGAAACTCGAGGGCCCGAACTAGTATAAATCGTTTATCTTATTGCTTTCACCTTTGGGTTCCATGATTTGCCGAAGCCTGAACAACTGTCTTGAGTACCCCGATGGCAGGCTATCCGTGGTACAACATCGACACCCACCTAAAAATCTATTTCAGCTTTATTTAGCATTCATTATCATTATGTGAAGCATAAAATGTTGCAATGACTTTCTTTTCCGACAACCCATTGGCTCCTCACTCAAACAATCTTTCCTTGCCTTCTTTAGTGTGTACAAGTTAATTAGCCCTCTCGCAAACCTTCAATAGTAATTTGGTTTTAGAGTGGTGCAATGTGTCCTGTAGGAAGTCTTGTTCTTATGTTTTTCTTCTTCTTCGTCGCTCGTTGTCTTCACCATCATCTTCCCAACTATAGCCTTCGCCACCACCAACTTCTGCAACGTGCTGTCCCATACCATTATGCATCATGGGAAGATGTGCAACATCATCCCTTACTTCTTGTTGTTTGGTTTTATACGTCTCTCGCCATGGTAATCCCAAAATCATGTTGCTTCCATGATACAGCTTCTTAGTAAGTGTTGTCTTATCATATTTATATTCTAACATACTACATGGTTTTGACAATCATGTCAAGGTTAATATATATGCTTTGTGTCCTTAATAAAAAATTGTGTCTTTTTAGAGATTTCGATAAATCCATTGGCATCTTGCACATAGAAAGCTTCATCTCTTGTTTTGTGCACATCCATGCATCATTTACCGCTACGGTTAATAGTCATTTACTGCAGCAGGCGTGTTAAGTCGCCCGCTGCGGTAAATGTATTTACCGCAGTGGGCACCACGGCCCGCCACTGTGGAGGTCACAATTTATTGCAGTGACCTCTACACCGTGGCGGCGCCGTTTGCCCGCTGCGGGGAAGGGATTTTGCCTGCCACGGTAAAGAAATGTGCTGCAGCAGATTACCAATATATCGCTCCCAATATGCACTTACACGTGGGCCCTGCTTGTCAGCACCTTCTTCGACATTTGGCTTCTGGCGTACAACACGAGCAAGTAGTACTGCAAGCCCGCGACGTGGCGTTGGGAGCACGGTGCCGACGGGGAGGCCGCAGCCGCGCACAGCACCGGGCCGCGCGAGCTGGACTCGTGCTCCGGCGGCGCGTGGACGCCACCGCCCCCTGGTGGGCTGGTGAACATGGCTATCGCCGGCACAGACATGGTCGTGGGAACCCGAGCAGCCTTTCAACCACAACTACCACAACCGAAGCTTCCTTGCTCCAATCAGCGGCACCAAGCAGGAATAAACCAAACCCGCTGCTCCAATTCGATCCTGGGAGGCTCAAACAATTGAATCCTATGAGCTCAGAGCTTGGGAATCAAGCAGCCACGCGGGCGGCCCCGGCTCCATCCCCGAGCTGGAAGTTGAACCGAGGAAGAAGGCAGTTATGGTGGGCCCCACTATATTGGGGGAGATGCAACTCCCCCTTCATTTGAGGGGAGATGGGATGTTTTTTGGTGGCCACCAAAAAATGGGAGAGCTATTGGGGGACTGGTGGAGAGGAAAAAGTGAAGCTTCTCCCCCAATATGACAGTTTTACGGGTATGAGGGGTGAGATTGGGGAACTGCTGGAGATGCTCTAACTTGCCAAAAAAAAATAAAAATTATCAAACTGTGGGAATTGGAGGAGGTGGAAGCCATCTGTCCCCTTCCTCGTACCTTGACACCAGAGTAATTAGTGGGGTCATCTGTGTATTCCAATAGGTGAATTCCCCGCGCGTTGCTGCAGGATTTGCTGCACTGTTAAATTAGATTAGATAAAGGTACTTGTAGCACTATTAGAAACTCACGTAGTGTGTTATTAATAGCTGTTCATCCGTATGAGAACCGTTAGCTATCTGACCATATATAGATCACAACTTGAGTCCGAAACCTGGAACATATAAAAGATCAATGAAATTCTGAAAAAGTAATACTAAACAATGAGGATCTTGTTGTCCAATGAAGAGCGAAAGTGGACAATGATTCAATGAACATGACCTCAACAACCGACGGCAGTAATGATCGACGGAATAGCAACCATAAGCCATAGGCTGGTCGATCGTGCAGACACGTCTTTCCGTCGCCTCGAAGTTCTACTGAGCATGTACTCCGCAAGTCTGCATTCCTTCGCTGCCCACCTGCAGTCTCTACATAACGCCGGTTCATGCAATGGATTGCTGGAGCACACAGAAGCAAACATCTTGTTGGCTGTGTTGTGGGATCTGGAAGTCGAGCCGTTGGTTCGAGAAAACAGGGCAGTGCTGTGATGGAACCAAAAACTGCCATATATGGTTGCAGAACTAATGATTACCAGAAACTGAAAATAGTGGATGACGTGGATGTGCTGAGAGGGGTATGAACTATATAGGTATATAGGATACCTGAGACAACTCTATTATATATAGAACAATCTTATACCATATTTTTGGCGAAAACTCTTGTCCAAGTAGGAAATTTCTCCGCTCAAGTTCTAAGTTGTGCGCAAGGTTCTTTCATTATGAATGGTTTCCAAATTAGGATTTTTATAAAATAGGATCATGTTGGAGCGCTTGCACAAATTTAATCAGGAAAGCATTCCAAATATTAACAAATGGATTTTGTATTTTGTAATAAGGGACATACATACACAAATATTCAAAGGATTCACAAGTACTTGCAAGATTTCTACAGATGATCACAGTTGATCTTTAGAGACGGTTTGAACCGGTACTAGCTATACCATCTATTGTAAAGATATGGCATTTGTAGTGTATGGCATTTCATAGTCCGTAGAAAAACATTTAGGGGCGGTTCCGTTAGGATAGTCACCCCTGAAAATGGTACTTCAGTGGTGGTTGCAATAGGAGAACACACTACTGGAGAGGAGCGATACGCCGAGTGTCTGAAGGTTCGCCGAGTGCTAAAAATCGGACACTCGGCGAATCTGAGGTTCGAGCACTCGGCGAAGAGATGCACTCGGCGAACCACCTCTTCGCCGAGTGCCTGGCACTCGGCGTAGGGAGACACTCGGCGAACCACTCTTTGCCGAGTGCCTGGCACTCGGCGAATAGAAACACTCGGCGAAGGCACAACCGGCGGATCACGGCCGCCCACGCCGTTAGTGTTCGCCGAGTGCCAGCTGGCGACACTCGGCGAATAATAGGCTTCGCCGAGTGCCACTGGCCGGCACTCGGCGAAGAATTTTTTATTTTTTTGAATTTTGATTTCAAATTTTTTATGTAGTCCTTCTATATTGGATGCAAGCCCATATTTCAATCTGAGATTTTTTTATAACTGTTTGC
>JAKNSH010044798.1:0-11104 GCA_027790015.1 Cymbopogon flexuosus
GGCCCAAATCTTTCATTGGCGCACTTAATTTAGGCCCATCCCGTGGTTATTTTGGCCCAAAATGACCTAAACCTAAGCCACATCTCCACCCAGCCTTCACACGCACGCCTCCATCTCATCCTCACGCACACGCTGCCGCCTCCATCGTCCTCACGCACGCACGCCGCTTCCACTCGCGCAGCTCCTGCCGCGCCGCCACCGCCCGCCTGCCCTCGCTAGCCGGCCGTCCGCCCTCGCCGGCCCCGTCACCCCTGCCGTCCGCCCGCCTTTCCTCGCCAGCAGACATGGCGCTGATTAATGGTTGCGGTGTAGTGTCGATACGTCGATAAAAATACCGACATTGTCGAAGGGGAGTTTGGATCTCTATCGCTTTCTACCATCCGCATATTTTGGATTGTTTACCCTTCAAGCAAGAACCTGGCCACCTTGCATTGTACTCTTCCAATAAGTGATACTCATCATGGCACTAGGGGAGTCATTTTGACCCTATACAATTTTCCCCCCAAATTGTAGTTTAATTTTCAGTATTGACAGCAGCTGAGTGCTGACATGCCACACCACACGCCGACAGCGGTGAGAACACATAAGAAGACCGCTAGCAATCCCAAGATACATGCATATGCAGTCATATCCAATTTAAGGCTCCATGCATTCCTCATAGCCTTTGTGTAGGCAACATGTAACTAGCCATCTGACCTACCCCACGCATTAACCACCGGAGGGGCAGCGAGATGACACCCTCTGACCAATACATTGCCGTCCATGAAGCACGGCAGTGCGCAACAGAATGTTGCCGTCGCGTCACCACCGCTGCTAGCTCCTCTCGCCTGGCGTTTTTCTAGCTCGCTCGTGCTGCGACCCCAGGCCCTGGCTTTCCGGCGAACGGGTGATTGGCAAGGTCGACGTCGCGACGCGGCAGGCGCCAGAAATTCCAACGCTCATCAGTCTCCCCCGGCTAGCGCGGCAGCCGCAGGCCCCGCGACGCGGACCGTTCCTCCAACAACCTGCCCCACGATTGACTTGGGAGTTTGGCCGGGTTCCTGTTGTCAACATATCATATTTCAGCGTCAGGTACACAACAATTACCATTGATTTGCTAATTCAGTGGATGCCTGCAAATTTTCAAACTGGCTGGTAGATAGTCGTCATGTGGTGGCCGGCTCGCTGGAGACTCTGCATGGTTCATTGTGCTAGAGCATATTAGGTGGCAAGGGCATCACTTACTATATTTGTGCGGTTAAATATCCTCCACTCAAGACAAAGGTGAACGCCGCGTTGAGCTCGTGCTGGAGCTCAATAGCATCTCTACTATCTCTAATAATCACTGCAACACAACTACCTAGCTACAGCCACTACCGGTAACATATCCTTCCCGGTTTATTTTGAAACCATCAAGGATAAGTTATCTATCATCACTGTCTGTTATTATTATTGTTCACAACCAGAACGTGGCTCATGATGTGGCCCAAGTCACGGCCCCAGACACTCAGCCGCTCAGCAGCGGCGGCGGCAGCTGTCGGATCACCTTCAGTGCCCGCAGCCTCCTTCGCATCCCTAAGGGCACTCACGATGCAAGACTCTATTACAGAGTTCAAGACTATTTATTACCCCTTATTTATGGTATTTTGCTGATGTGACAGTATATTTATTGAAGAAAGAGGGAGAAAAAACAAGACTCCAAGTTTTATTTAGGGCGTCTCCAACAGTTGAGCTAGTTGCTAGCTCTAAACTAAGTTATTTAATAATACTAACTCTTAGTATATAGCTCATAGCATGAATGACCCCACATGACATCCTCACATGTTCTTGGAATGTGTGTATGAGACTATCTCTTAGTCAAGAGATAGCTTCTTTGTCTCTTCCATTAAAAAATAGAAAATATACTAAGAGCTAGCTTATAAGTCAGTCATTGGAGACGCCCTTAGACTCCAAGTCCACAATGTTCGAGGTAATAAATAGGTATAGACTCTATCATAGAGTCTGCATTGTGAATGCCCTAAAGCTGCCACCAGAGAAATCGTTGATCGCATCTATGCATCCATACGTAAATCACATCTTGATGACTTTGTGTTCGTCCCAAGGCGCAGTGTCAGGTTAACGGCCAAATCTATCCTCCACTTAAGAGTAGCACTCACAATATAGATTTTACGGTAGAGTCTAACACATTTATTACCTCGAAGATATCATAGATTTGGAGTCTAAATAAGACTTGGAGTATTAGCTTTTCTCCCTCTCTCTTCAATAAATATACTGATATATCAGCAAATTGCAATAAATACGACGCTAATAAATAGGCCTGCTAGACTCTATGATAGAGTCTGCATTGTGAGTCCTCTTATAAAGTAGTCATAGTGGGAAAGAGGAAAGCAAAAAAAAAATTGATATATTCATAAGAGAAGATGAAAGAGCAATTCAATGTTAAAATATGCCATGCTAGTATGCCACATATGCAAGAGACTTATGAGTCAATAATTAAGTGATACACCAAGGACCTGCACGATAACATGGATAACTTCCCGTAGACGACTGTGGCGGCGTTGGACAATAAGCTAGGGCCAGCGTGAGAGAAGAGAGAAATAAAAAGACCTATTCGTGTGAGAAGGGAGAAGGAGAGCTGTTAAATATTAAAAGAAAAAACATGACACATGTTAATATTACCATGCACATCACTATGAAACATTTATGTGTGTGACTAGTATGGACCCGATGCACCACTTAACAAGTTTAGAAACATAGAGATGCATTTTCAAAGTTCATAGAGCTAAATAATAGCTTAACTCATTAAATATTGATTTTTATATGTAAAGCATGCACTTAGAAATTATTAGTCCTTTTGGCGACCATTTGGTTTGCAGCGCGAGTCCCATGGGGCACTCATAATGCAGCTCTCACACTACTACAATTTTTTTAACCGTGACGGGCGTTTTGCGTTTCCTACAATGGGCAAACCGCTCCATCACGGTGAAGAGGTCACGGTAAATCGTGACCTCCGCCGTGGCGGGCGCCAACGCCAGCTGCGGTAAATACCTTTACCGCAGCGGGCACGTTACAACGCCCACTGCGGTAAATAATTCTGAAAAAACAAAAAAAAAAGAAAAAAACCTAAAATGGGCCCGCCGAGCCCGCCGAGCCCATCCAAGCCTGCAGAGCCGCCGCCGCCGCCGGTCCCGCCGTGGATCCGCACCACCGGTCGTCCCCGAGGCCGAATCCGATCGTCCCTGGCCGCACCACTGCCGGATCCGGCCTCCTCTCTGTTGCGCCACGCTCATAGACGTGGAGGAAGGTCGCCGCCGGTCGTCCTCGCCCAAGCTCGCTCCGCGACCCGCCTGCCGTGGCCTCCGCACGCCCCGTCGTTGCCTCCGCCCGCACGCCGGAGGAGCAGATCCGAGCCGCCGCTGGAGCCCTGGAGGAGGAGATCTGCGCAGCCGCCAGAGCCCCTGAGGAGGAGATCTGGGCGGCTCCTGCTCGAAGATGGACGCACCGGAGGAGAACACCGTCCTCCGCGCCGCCCTTCATCTGGTTGGAAGCGCCGCCTAGGGATAAGAGAGATGGATCTGCAGCCAACATGAAGGAGGGAGCCGGATCCGCCATTGCCGGGGAGGAAGGGGTCGGAAGCGCCGTCGCCGGGGAGGAGGTTGATGGATCCACGACCAACATCGAGGAGGGGACCGGATCTGCCATTGCCGGGGAGGAAGGGGTCGGATGCATCGCCACCGGGGAGGAGGGAGATGATCCGCGGGCAACATGGAGGAGGGGACCGGATCTGCCATTGCTAGGGAGGAAGGGTCGGATGCGCCGCCGCCGGGGAGAGGGAGACGGATCTGCGGCCACCGTGGAGGAGGAAGCCAGATCCGCGGGCACCGGGAAGGAGGGGGTCGGATCTGGGCCTTGGCCGCCATGACCGCTGCCATGAGCAAGGATGCAAGGAACACGACGCTCAAGGAGTTGCTAGCCATGGCAGAGGGAGATAGATAGGTGGTGCTCACGAGAGAGAGGAGTGCCGCTGCCGGAGAGAGGTGGAGAAAGGGAGAGGTGGCGCCGCTGCACAGAGAGAGAGATGGTGTGCTGGAGAGGTGCGCGCTGCGGGGTGAGAAGTGTGGTGCCCAAACCCTAACACTCGCGGTTATATACGTTGCCTCGATATTGGGCTGCCAGGGATTTGTGGGGTGGCCCTGATTTACTGTGGCGGGCCTTTAAAAATGCCCGCTGCGGTAAATGATTTACCATAGCAAGCCTTTTAATATGTCCGCTGCGGTAAATCGATTTACCGCAAGGAGCAAAAGTGCCCGCTACGGTAAAGGCCACTCTTTTACCATAGAGGGAAAAAAGGTGTCCGTCACGGAGCCTGTTTTCCCTCGCTACGGGATAAAAAAATTTGTTGTAGTGTCATAGAGTTCAAGCATATTTATTACTCTCATATATTTATTATACTTTGTTGATGTAACAATATATTTATTGAAAATAAAGGTAGAAAAAATAAGACTTCAAATCTTATTTAAACTCTAAATCGACGAGTCTTATTTGAACTCTAAATCGATGATCTCTAAGTCAACCATATCTTCTAGATAACAAATATATATGTTTGAGATAACAAATATGTTTAGACTCTACCACTACGTCATTTTTTTTACCGTGACGGTCAGAAACAGTTTCCCGCAGCGGGCAAACTGTGCCGTCACGGTGATGAGGTCACGGTAAATCGTGACCTCCACCGTGGCGGGTGGCTGTTCCCGCTGCGGGAAATCATTTACCGCAGCGGGCAGCGTAATGCACCCGCTGCAGGAAATGTGTATTAACCGCAGCGGGCGGTTAGGTAGCCCGCTTCGGTAAATAGTTTGGAGAAAACAAAAAAAAATTCCAAAAGCCCGCTGGCGAGCCCACCAGCGAGCCCATCCCCGAGCCCGAAACCCAACCGAAACCCTAGCGCCGCCATGGAGCCGCCTGTTGTCCGCCGCCCGGATCTGGCCCGCCATGGCCGCCACCACCCGCTCGAAGGCCGGATCCGAGCTGAGGAAGAGGGAGCAGGAGTCCACCGCGCGGATCTGGCCCACCATGCCCGCCACCACCCTCTCAACGGCCGGATCTGAGCTGAGGAAGAGGGAGCAGGAGTCCATCGTGCGGATCTGGGCCGCGAGGTGGAGGTGGAGGGAGATGCGCTGGCGGCGACGCCATCGTCTTGCGCCTGGAGGGGAGGGGAGGCGGTCCACGCCGTTGGACCTCGTGCGCCGCCCGCCACCCCCAGTCCCGCCACCCGCCGTCCTGTTCCGCGGCCGACGCCCTGTCCGCCCACGCGCCGGTGGTGGCCGCCGCCCTGTCCCGCCCACGCGCCGGTGGTGGCCGCCGCCCTGTCCCGCCCTATCCGCCGACGCGGGCCAGGAGCACGAGCCCGTCGCGTGCGCGTCCGGCGGCGGTAGGAAGGAGAAGGCGGGGTCGACCGAGTCGTCGGCGTACGTGAGGAGCGCGGGGGATTCCGAGACGGGAAGCTCGGGCCGGGACTTGGGGGCGTCGCCGTGGTGGACGAGGAGGGACAGGCGCAGTGCTCCTGGCTCGGTGGCGACAAAGAGGGACCCGGGCACGCGGTCGAGCGCGTCGGCCCCGAGGACGAACGACGCGAGGCAGAGCCAGGCCGTCGCAGCCACCACTCCACGCGCCGCCGCTCCACGCCGCGCGCCGCGCCGCGCCGCTCCCTGGTGGCGGGCGAGCCCACGGCCCCTGGTGGCGGCGCGCGGCCGGGCGGCCATCTCAGGAGGGAGGAGGGAGGCAGAGGAGGCGCGTCACTGCGGGAGAAGGTTCGCGGCGCGCGGCGCTGCGGGTCAGAGGAAGGAGCGGTGTGAGGCTGAAACCGGTTTTATATGATGGCTACTAGTGGGCTTTGAATTTGGCTGATTGGGCCTCAGTATTTCCCGTGACGGGCCATTTAGGACGCCCGCCACGGTAAATATGTTTCCTGTAGCGGGCTTCTTATTATGCCCGCTGCGGAAAATAGCTATTTCCCACAGCGGGCATATTAAAAAGTCCGCTGCGGTAAATGCATTTACCGCAGCGGACGGCCTAACGTGCCCGCTGCGGTAAATCAACATTTACCGCAGCGGGCACGTTAGGCCGCCCGCTGCGGTAAACCATTAACCGCAGCGGGCGTCTGCCTGGCCGGCTTTCCCGCGCCGGAGAGCCATTTACCGTAGCGGGCAAAAGCTGTGCCTGCCACGGGGCCAGTTTTGCTCCGCTACGGTAAAAAAAATTGACGTAGTGTACGGTGCATCGTAAATACCCTTATCGTCCTTCACAGCAGAAATTACGCAAGGCAACGGCTATACGACTACGCGCTGGATGAACCTATCTTCACAGAAAAATGAGCAACATATATATATATTCTAGTTGCGTGGGGGAGCAAAATCCACGTGCACGAAACAAACACGCTGGCACTGTGGCCAGGGGAGATATTGATCGTGCGGACGCGGATCGATCAGATGCCCAGTACAGTGCCAGCGAGTGCAAGGATCACGTGTTAGGTGACTCCGCGACATCCGCAACATCCGCTGCCCAACCAGAGTCCAATCGATTGGAGCATCGGAATTTATTCGTCGCGCTACATGGAGCGCGCGCGTACACACACATGCATAAAAAAGATAAGAATCTATATAGATGATGGTCGGTCCGCGCGTGTGTATGCATCCGAATGGCGATCCGTTGATGAAGCTGCGATACTGGCACTGGCCTGACGCATCCACGTGAGCTTCTGGTACTGGTAGAGAGATGCCCTTAAATTTAATTTCCTTTCGATTGGTGGGTCCATCGGCCTTCTGTCATACACTCATATGATTAACTAGGAGGATACCCCGCGTTGCTGCGGAAACTGCTATTTAAAATAAGATTAAACTATACATGTAATTCTTAAGAAGTGATTAACTATTACAAACTAATATTAATGGATAATGTAACACTTTAGTATAGATAGCTAATAGTATGTTAGCGGATGATATGTTGAATATCATAATTGTGTTTGTGCTAGTGAATTTTAATTAGAAGTGTTAGTGGGTTGCTGAGGTGCACAGTTTATATGTTGAGAGAATTAGTTTAGTGGGGTTTGTTCTTATAGGATTACTTACCCTGCGCGTTGCTGCGGATATTGCAGACAATTTCGAAAGAGATTAGACTATTTAAATTTATAGTTATTATATGATTGAAATAATTTTAAATTGATTTTACTGATTGGTTTGATATATGCATGTTAGTGGATGAAGAGAAACTATCATAATTATATGTGCTAGTTGACTATAATTGCAACTTCTAGTGGATGTTGAGTGGATTGGTGATGTGGATAGCTTGTATATTGAGAGAATTAGCTAGTTGGGTTTATTGTTATAAGAGATATAGATAATATGTTGATATACTTTTCTTCAAACGAATAGACCTTTGATTAACTAGCTCTTGTTTGTTTGGGTTTACGCGACGTTTTGATTTAGTCGTGGACAAGCAAAAATGCATCATGGTTAACTATCCGTGATGGTCCAGTGAAACGTCATCTATCCCTTTTTTTTATCCTCATGGATAAACCGGAGAGCAATTATAGAAAGAGGGTGACAAATTGAGCCGTCATGGTTTTGTTGCCACAACAGCTGTTGCCATCTTATTTGATCATCTTGGATCTGACATGGCTGCCAACTTGCCATATCATCAAGAACTATTTTCTCTAATGAGGCCCATGTTTTGTGTATCTTTTTTAGATTTAATTAGGCCCATATTTTAGTTTTTTTTAGGGAAGCCCATATTTTAGTAAACACTATTAGGCTAGCCCAATTGCATAGTAGAATTGGTCCATTATGGCCCATAACATATCAGCAAAAATTCAAATTCAAATTCAAATTACACAAAATTCATATTCAAATAGACACCAATTTCACATTTAAATTGAAAACACATTCAAATTTAAATTCACATGTTTCATATCATCACAGATGACCACATATCACATAGATACACATAAATATGCAAGATCCTATCATCACACATACATCTAAATATAGTTACATATAAAGTTTGTCACAACAAAGAATGCATCAGATCAAAGACAGAATGCATCAGGTCAAAGACCATGTTGCGGTTTACAGAACAACTGCAGTTCACACATACATCTAAATATAGTTCACAAAACATGCATCCATCACCAGAAATCGTGGATGCATAGGTCAACATACATCTAAATATAGTTCACAAAACATGCATCCATCACCAAAACTCGTGGATGCATAGGTCAAAGACCATGCTGCAGTTCACATGCACATAAGTTCATGCATAGCCAAATTTCTTGTAGTATAAGTTGATCCTTGGTCTCTGGGCTTCATGATCAACCCTCTTAACATTATTAAGCCATTTATAGGGCATGTCCAAAACCACTACACCACAGTATTGAGATTTCCTATGGATTATCTAACACTAAAATTAGATTACCATAGACGCTATGACGCTAAAAAATTATAGGCCCGTGCTATATGTGTTTCGGGTACCTTCAAGTTAACCAACGGTCTAGCCAACATTAGGGTCCTTGATCGACACAAGCGGAAACAATGCAAGTAGCTAGTGCCTCGCTCTATTGTCGAAGTCCAACCAAATAAGTTCACATCCAAAAGTCTCTAGTCCTGCCCTGTCTTCAAAAATTAACCAATTCCAAAACCATGTGATAGTAGTAGTATAAGGACCTATCTCTCGCAAATGACAGTCTATCACATTCTTTTCGAAGGCAAGTCCTATAGTGCACATAGCATACTATATGATCCCTATCATACTATTAGAACTCATAGGTGAAGAATATTTATGCAAGTAGATATCAAATAACTCCTGATAATAGGTGGTTGTAAAAAATAGAGGTTATGCATCTTAGCTTGCCTCGGATCTGAAATGGATCAGCAATGAAGGCTTCGGGCACGCCTCGACGAGTAACTCCTCCCGTGCTCCTCTAACCTCCTTATATTCTAGGTCCGTTTCTAGCACGATCTCAATGCAAGAATGAATTATTACACATTTGAAAAAGTATAACCTAATAGCATACTCCCTCCGTCCCTAAGTATTTGTCGTTTGTGCTTCTTGAAAATCAACTTTGACTAAATGTATACTGAAAATTATTAATATTTATGAAACATAATTAGTGTTATTGGAAAAAATTGAATATAGTTTTTTATTAAATTTATTTGGAGATACAAATGTTGCAAGCATTTTTTTCTATAAATCAAGTGAAAACTTGCGGCATGCACACTGATAACAACATTTATTTAAGGATGGACGGAGTACGTGTATGGATAGAGCATAATTTAGGAAGCTAACAAAACTGGTTTGAATTTTTTTAGAATTCTCTATAACTTTTCATGAGTTATCGAAGTTAAAAAAAAAGGGAAAAACGTGTTTTCCTTTGGAAAGCCTGGCCCGGAGCCCTGCCGACCATGGAGGCCAGGTGCGCCCGAGCTCGCATGAGGCCCAGAGGCGCAGAGGTCCAGCGGCATGTGTCTCGGTGGGTCGGCCCACGGGGAGCGAGGCCTAGCCTAACAAACATGGGTGTGACCATGGGCCATGTGAGGCAGAGGCCCGTCGCAGGCCAGGGGGAAGGGCAAGGAGACGGTGAAAATGCTCACCAGGGATGGACGAAGCCATACGGCGAACCTCCGCGAGGCAAAAGTGAGAAAAAACGTAATGGAGAGGGAAAAACTGCTCGGCGTCCATGATCCATCCATCTCACTCCTCATCCTCGCAGATGTAAGGTGGAGGCGCCCTGATTCGCGTGTGCTCTTGTTTTCGCTTGGTGAGGGTCAGCACACCTGCTCGTGTATGCGGACGGAGACACGGACACCTACTGCGTCTCAGACTGCATGGCGAAGCTCCTCCCAATCTCAGATGACTACCCCTGCCGAGATCCGCACCAGATGAGCAAATCTCAACTTTGCCTGTCCTTCCGCTGCTCAGCCTATGTACGTGCATGTGCTCGACTAAATTGCTGGAATGACTAAATTGATTATCATGTGCTCGATCAGTGGCGGACCCAGAAATCAGTCACGACTAGGGCCAAATTTCAAAGACAAAATTCCAATCGCTACAATAGTCTATATACCTATATAAATGTGTGTGTCATAAAAAAATAGCTATCCTTGTCAACAGAAACACATAATTCTCTTCATCATGTAAATCAATTGACATTTGTAAAATTATATTTCAATTGAGAACAAAAGTTCAAAAATCATAGAGATGATAAAATTGGAATTGTAAACCAAAATTAGTAAATCCCTTCACAACCGTGGGGGCCAGCTCACGCACTCGTCCGTGCGGGGCTTCGGCGCTGAGTGACGACACACGCGAAGCCGCGGGCGGCAAGCAACCACCAGCACCTGACTGATGCACGACGGGCCACGGTGCAGTGCGCAAGTGCGCAGCCAGGGCGCAAGGCAGCGGCGGGCAGCGGGAGCAACAGTGCTGAGGGGGCTTTGCCGCCGATGGGCACCAGCGCCGAGCGGCACACCGTGACAGCCAACTTCTTGTTGTGTTGGGCTGGTTGATGTTGGGCCAAAAATCGAGAACCTGTTCCTACATATCTTGGGCCACGACTAGAGCCATGGCCCTGCTGGTCCTAGGCCTGGGCCCGCCCCTGTGCTCGATGGAATGCACCCCGTGATGGAAATAAGAGCAATTTAGCGATGGATAAATTAATTCCAACAATAAGGAAAAGAACAACAAGATGTACCAGAGTTATAGGATTTACAACTAGCACTACGATCTGAGAAAAAATCAGCACATCTAGTGCTAGCAACAGGAAGAAAACGAGAACGAACAGAGAAGAGAGGATCGACATTCTTACGGTGGGGTTGCCGAAGAACGAAGATGAAGGCGACCGTCGATGGAGATCCGGATCAACGACGTAGAGGGAAGAAGACGTCTAGCGAGCAGTCGCGACGGTGCTTCTCAAAAACCTGATACGTCCCCTACCCTGTGCAGGGACGCGAGGAGGCGTAGGCTTCGGAGCCTGCTCTCCCGGCACCGATGGCACGTCGGCGACGGGATGGGGAAGACGGCAGCAACGCCTGGCCCGGCGAGACGAGCGAGTGCGAGCGTATGGTTCTTCTTT
>JAKNSH010044944.1:0-14054 GCA_027790015.1 Cymbopogon flexuosus
CTCTGCAATTCTCAAAAAAAGGAAAAAAAAAAAAGAGAAACAGTACCAACCCAAGATATCAGATGCTTAATCTAGAAGTGCAACTAGTTATAGTACGTGTAAATAATAATGATGGCACCAAATGTGTGCAAAAAAATTACACTATGAGGATAATGTTGCCTTTCATCTGACATATGAGAACTGTATTGGATGTCAAAACAGAATGTATGTATCTTTGAAGACATCTGAATTACATTATGAGGATAATGTTACCTTTCACCTAACATATGAGAACTGTATTGGATGTCAAAGTAGAATGTATGGATCTTTGAAGGCATTTGAGTAGCATATTCCATATATAACAGGTTGGCAATGAATTTTATCCATTGGTTCACCCTTCTATAATGTATCTGATAGGGAAGCTCGTAATTCTTGGGGCTTAGAGCACTCTGTTGGGGACATCAGTGAGTTAGTTGAAATCAGCATTAATGTTTATTTCGAGAAACTTGGGCTTAGCAATACACAATATTGATAAGGGACCTGCATTCTGAGCTTAAGTCTGTTGTAGTCTCGAGTATCTTGTCTTGGAAATTAAGAGTTTAAAGATTATTAGTACGTACATATCTAGGACGGAAGAGATCGGAGTCGGAACCCACTCAGCCCTTGGGAGAACAATTGTGACAATGGGCGTACAGTTTCGTAGATCTAAGCTAAGCACGTACCATGCTTAAAAAATAGTAAACTTGTAGTAATACAGGGTGTGTTTGGTTTGCAGGCCTTAGCCTGACCAGGCCAGCTGGGGCCAAGATTGGCCCGTTTGGTTTGCTGGCCACGGGCCTTAGCCAGGCCCAGGAAGCCACCGTACAGGCCTTAGCCAGGCTCCAAGAAGGGTTTGTGTCCGTTTTTCTGGGGCCTGGCCAGGCCAGGCCGCCGCGTGCGTCGCGTTACCGCCGCTCCTCCCGTGCGTCCGCTCCTCTCTTCTTCTCCCGAGGGAGCCGCCGCCGCTCCTCCCCGGTGCCCGTCCTCCTCTCCTTCCCATCCCCGGTGCTCGTCCTCCTCTCCTCCTCCCCACCCCCAGGTGCTCATCCTCCTCTCCTCCCCCAGTCCCGGTGGCTCCTCCCCCGGTGTTCTTCCTCCTAACCGTCGGGCACCAGATCTCGCCGCCGCCCTCTCCTCCCCATTCCCGGTGTGCTGGGGAGGGGTCGCTGGGGCCTTGGGCGCCGCCGCGGGAGAGCCGCTGGGCGCCGCGCATGGCAGCACGGCAAGGAGCGCATCCATTGCTGTGTTACTGTCGACGGCGGCCATGGGGCATGCATGACTGATGCGGATGAGCACCCAACGGACCGGCGGAGCCACGCTCGTGCACCTGCACCCGATGGTCGGGCAGAGCCGCACGCGCTCGCAACGAACGGCACCCAACGGCGGCTTCCACTCCCGTGCCGCGACAGACGGCCCCCGCTGGCGGCTTCTCCAACCGCGCCACGACTCCAGCTGGCGCCGGGGACAATTCCAGCTGATATATGCGAAGCGAGCTGGCCAGGGTGCTGCGCAATGGCGAGGCGAAGCTGCGTGCAAGAAAAATCGAGCGGAGGGGCTATTGCGACGTTGAATGCCGGCAAAGTTGATAATCTTCCTCTCTCTCGTTCTGAATGCGGCACCCAACGACGTTGAATGCGTGCAAGAAAAATCGGGCGAAGTTGTTCGTTGATCTTTGATCTCTAACATTGATTAGAGGACCAACATAAAAAACTTGCTGGTTACAAAGATTCTAAGTTTTGAATATAGTTAAAATAAACTGAAAACTGAATTCAGACTTGATAGAGAGTGCTATAGGGGGTGAAGTTACCAGGAAGCTGATAAGGTGATTGTACACAAGCCAAGTCAAACAACCAAACAAAATCCCACAAAAAACAGGCCAGGCTAAGAAGGCAAACCAACAGCTGCGGCAGGGGGTGAAGTTACCTTTAGACTTGATACAGATGCAAGGATTTCTTTTTTACCAGTTGCTGATCATTACAATTAAGTTCTCATATATTTATATTTGCTCCTGACATGCATCAATTCGTGACGTATGTACTGTCTAACATGCAGGATCAAAAAGTTACTCTTTGCCATGTTCAGTTTCGAACCTACCCGTCTTTGCTAATGCAATTTGTAGTGGCTAATGAATTGTTCAGTGACACATAACCACTTCTATTAATATGTGTTTCAGTGATATACTGATATGTCCTTGAGCTATCAACAGGGGAACCACTACTCACCTATACGGACTATCAAATGCTTCCCTAGTGCCTTGTACAGTGGTTCAGTTAGAAGTTTGTAGATCAAACCCCAACATGAACATGAATAAGGCACGCTAACTGCGATCCCCATGGCAAGAGATTGATAAGACCAGCCAACAAGAGACAGGTATATTTAAACGGAAAGCACCCAACAGCACGACCAAGCTAATTAAGATCCAAACAGCGGTTAACACCTGGTTAGCCAGCATAACACAACTCGATCAATCTATACTACAATGGGCACGCACACTAGCTTAAATAATGCACGCAGCAGCTTCATCGGAACTAGCTGCACAAATACACGGACCGTTTTCCGTAAGACGCACACATAACTTTCAACCAAAGGTTGAACAAAGACGCAATACACAACAAAAGAACCACGACCTACCACATGTTAATGCTCCCTTGGTCTTCCGCTGATCGGCTGCAGCGCTCGCCTTGACGAGTCCTTACCATCACCGTTTGGCTTGACAGGATGGCCGGCTTTAACAGCAGTTGTGTTCTCTATGTTCCTAAGCAGCGCAATTGCAGATTGACTCGTGCTGTCCCCAGGCTTCAGACGAGGGGTGCTCATAGCAATGTAGCTTCCTTTTACAGTGCTGGAAACTTTAAAACTCTGCAGCTTAGCACGGAGTTCAGCTATACCTCTTTGCCTGCTGCTTTGACAAATTCCTGATGGAACAAATACATCAATGAGAAATTAAGCAAAACATTATATCAAAAGATGTGAACAGATCAGGAACAATATCATACCTACTGAACTTGAATCATTGTCATTCTGAAAATATGCAGATGGTTCAGGAGATCTAGGAGCAGGTAGGTCATTTGGGTGATTATCTTCACTGGGCAGATCCATGCAATCATCTTTGTGCAGGCTTGATGCTTCTCTCTTCAGTGACTCGCTATCAGACAAGATGAAAAAGTCTTTATCGTAGCTACAGCTGTGTTCATCAACTTCATTGCCCTCAAGCTTACTGTTAGATTGCTCATCTGGAACTGGCAACACTGATGTTTCTGCAGCAGGGATCAAACATATTTCCGTTTTTGACTGTTCAATTTCTACAGCTTCAGGCACACTGCTAGCCGGGATACCAAGAGTGATTTGGTCTTCATTGCCTTCCAGCTCACTGTTAGGTTGCTCATCTGGGACTGGCATCACAGATGTCTCTGTAGCAGGGATCAGACCAATTTCCATTTCTGACCGTTCAATCTCTATCTTTACAGCTTCAGGCACACTGCTAGCTGAGACAGCAGTAGTGGTTTGGTCTTCATTATTTTGATTGTATTCCTCGTGGTGTTGACTGACCATTTCTATATTATAAGTCACCTGCATACCGGTGCCCTCATTCACACGCTGCTGGCAAGGCCCTGACCATAGTAAAAGCTAAAATGAGAGAATACACAGAAGAAAATTCTATAGATAACTTCATTAAAATCTATCTATGAGTCAAGGATATATATATAAGAACGAAATCATTATTACTGACCTGATTCTGAAACATTCCCACACTGAAGTTTTGCAGATTCTTCAGGAGATTTAGGTAAAGAAAGGACTTCTGGGACCTCCTGTTTCTGGCAAGTGTCTATATGGAAGTCTTTGGGCAATGAGTACAGATCCCCTTTTGCTGGCCCAGTACAGAAACTTTTAATTGTGTCCTTATCACAGCTAAAGCTGAGTTCCTCACTTTCATCACTCATCTTAGTGTTAAGCTGCTCGTCAGGTATTTCTGACGTTCCAGCAACCAAGGGCAGCATTATTGAACTTTCCATTCCTTCAATCGGTGCATCTTCACTCATATTGTTTTCAACAAGGGCTTTTGGACTGAATTTACCTACACTATGTTCATTGCACTCCTCTTTATGATTTTGATGGAGCACTTCGGTACCAGTGCCACAACTCGATAGCCTGTAGTTAGCTTCAACTATATGATCTTGGCTGTGAGATTGACAAATTCCTGACAGAATAGAATGAATCATGAGGCAATACACTAATAAATGCCAAATAAGTGTTGTTTTTGGTTGCAAGCAGTTAACCTATCCAAACTTTGGTAATCAATACCTTTTAACATTTTGGCTTTCAACACATAAAATTTTGAATAGCTGTCTAATAGTAGTCTGGAAGTATAACAGCTCTTATATTTTATATGCTTGATAAATTACAACATAAACTAGAAGTCAAAATTCCCTTTGGTGGACCCTAGACTATGCCAAACAATACAGATATCAACAATGACTCTTTCCCTCAGCAAGCAAACAAGTTCAGGCTTACCATGCCCATTGGAATACGATTTTTCTTGGAGGATATCACTATCTGAAGTAGGCATACATTTTCTTTCCACTTTCTCCTCACAAAGCACTTGCATGGGGGCAACAATATCCCTGCAGTATAGTGAATGTATGATCAAAAAGACTAAAGGAGAAACCACATATGGTTCATAATATTTGAAGTTTTGGTAATCCAAAACAAAATTACCTTTCAATAAGATGGGCATCATCTGCCAAATCAATCTGGACTGATTTAAGTGAACCTTTCATGTAACTCTCTATTTCTTCATGTCTGCTTAGATCTTCACAAGAACGTTGGTATGTATCAGGGTTTGAAGAAACATGTGTGTCCAGTTCCTCAACATGCCAAACGACAGGTTCATCTCTTCTGCTCTCAGCACTTGGAAATGCAAGATTATCTTGCAGATCAGTACTTCCCTCTGAGTGAAGAGACTGCAGCTCCATGATTAAATGTTTGGGATCTACCAAGGACGTTCCAGTATAATTCTTCATTTTGCATACTGCTTCCTTAGACAAAGCACCTTCATATTTATAATCAGGAGTTGCTAAACTTGACGGACTCCCAATGCCTGAAAAAATAATTAAAAAAAGTACACATTAATTGATAGCTAATAGTCTAAAAGACAGCTTCATCATGTTCATAAATCACATGACGTTACTCACCTGCTACAGAAGAAACAAATTTCTTCCTAAATACAGTGCCTTGAAGAGATGATTCCACTGAGCAGCCATCTAAAAGCTCTTGTCGTGGGTAACGATCCTTGGGATAATCTTCTGGTAAACCAAAACCAATTCTTTCACCAACAATGACCACAGCAGATCCATTAGCCGAAGTATTACAAACATACTTATCACAGTTAAGGCCAGATCCCATATTGGTCGGGCTTTCCAGCTTGGGATTAAGTTGCCCATCATTCAAATTTGACCTCTCTTCAGATGGGAGCAGCACCAATTCACTTTCTATGCATTCAGCAGCAGCAGTCGCCTCGGCAATATCATTTGTGCAGGGTTCAGAAGCAACTTGCTCTACGCTATCCACATTGAATTGATCTTCATGATTTTGACTCTGATGCAGCACTTCAGCATTGGAACACCCAATCAGTTTATCCAAGAGATCAGTTGATCCTAAATGAGACAGATCAGAACCATGGTGTACTTTAAACCGTTGTTCAACATTGACTGATTCATCTCCAGAATTTTCAGCACTTGGGAATGCAAGGCCGTCATGAGGATTGGATTCTTTTATGTTTCCCTTTGAGAACAGGGACTGCAGGTCCATGAGTAATTCTCTAGGATTTGATGAGCATGTTCCAGCATGACTCTTCAATGTGTGCGCTGCTTCCTCAGACAAAGCACCTTCATGCTTATAACCAGTAGTTGCTAAACTAACAGAAGGACTCTGAATTTCATCTGGCACATCATTCGAACAAATAAGTATTAGTTCAAAAGCCATAGAACAAGTAGATGTAACTGTCTAAATAATACTGACCTAGTCTACAAACAATTTTCTCCCCACATGTAGAGGACCCATCGAGAGATTTTTCCATTGAGGAGCCATCTAAAACCTCCTGTCTATACGCTTTGGATGAATCTTTTGATAAACCAGAACCAGATGGGGTCATTTCACTAACAACAGATCTACTATCTAAAATGTTACCAATATCCTTATTGAAGTAAATGCCAGAATCCACAACTTTTGCTCCCTCCAACTTGGAGTTAAGCTGCCCATCTTTTAAATTTGATCTTTCTTTACCTGAGAGCAGTACAGTTCCCCTTTCTATGTACTTGGCAGAGGCATCCTCAATAATATCTTTTGTGTCATCCCTGCATCGATCATGATGACCCTGATGCAGCACGTCTATATTGGAACCCAAACATAACTCATAGTTGTCATTGGCAGGAGGCTTCAGTGCACTGCTCAGTACAGCACCAGTAATACCATATGCATTGCCATCTGCAGTAGGTTATGTACAAAAAATATATTGTCAAACTTAAAATATATCCATAGATGCTTTAAGTCTTGAGAGACCACTAATTTTCTGCATAAGGAACAAATGTTTAGAACTGTAGAATCAATAAATGTACCTGGCCCATTGATATTTGTTGCCTCAGATGAAGCTGTAAGCTCTTCAGAATGGACAAGTCTTTTACTTCCTTCATCCTCACAAGCCACTTCCTCAAAATTAATGATCCTACAAAATTGGTGTCGCATCTTAAAATAATCAAACACATTCAAATAAATATGAATTTTTAGTGGTACCATGAAAAAATATGCTTACTCCTTTTTGTGCCTTGCATCAAATGAAAAGACCGACAGGACCCGTTCTTCATCAAGGTTTGCCTCTGGTAATCCTAAAAAATGAACAGTTCTTATGGCTACCATTTAAATGGCAGGAAATACCTTTCTATAGGTTTGGAGAGGGGGTGGGGGTGGGGGGGGGGATGTGATGTCTATACCTTCCATTCCATTATCTTGTTGGGATGTTTTCATACAATTATCATTTTCGGAAACACCTTCTACAGTATCATCGAGTGAATAAGGTTCTGACACATGAGTATTTTCAAGTGCACACTTGACATGGCAATCTTTTGAATCATCAAATCCACTTTTTGGATGTGCTGTTGCAGATCCCATAGATTCATCTATGTTTTCCTGTGAGAACAAAGACTCCAAGCCAAATGGTGATTGTTCTGAACTTGGTAGAGATCCTGTGTTCTTTGGGAGCAATACTGCTTCCTCAGGCAAACCATATTTATGTTTATACTCTGGTGTTGTTGAACATGGTGAAGGTCTCTTGAGGTCACCTGAGACACATTTATATATTATTCTCAAACACAACTCAACCTGATAGTACAACTGGAACTGATGCACTGACTATCCACTTATCCAGCTATCATAGAAAAAATGGATGCTTACCTTCTTGCACATCACCCTGTTGGGCCTGAAATATGGCTTGTTGATCAAGATTATCGGCAAAAAGCCTTGCGTTCTTTTCAGTAATGCTACAACCAGATTCTGTACAAGGACTAGCAAGCTCATCGTTTAACTCCATGTTTAGGTCAGTCTTGGTAGGAACATGCTGATCATTACTTTTTTGCTGACCCAAAACT
Source organism: Cymbopogon flexuosus (assembly GCA_027790015.1). Lineage (NCBI taxonomy): Eukaryota > Viridiplantae > Streptophyta > Magnoliopsida > Poales > Poaceae > Cymbopogon > Cymbopogon flexuosus. Next base: position 7,659 of record JAKNSH010044944.1, read on the forward strand.
TCTGGTGAAGGGAAAATGACACATTAAAAAAATGTAAGTGACTAGAAATCAAAAGGTCTTATGAAGGATTCATACCTTCTGCGACACACTGACCAACATCAAGTTTCTTATCAGCATCAAATCCAGTAGGTTGCACATCCTCATCTTTCAGACAATCAGATTCCACATAGGAATCAGGTTTTACAGGGGTACTAGGTTTGTTTCCACCTCCAATTTCCTCAGGCAAAGGTGTTGCTGCACAAAGCGAAAGTTCCTTGAGGTCATCTAAGCCACATTTATGCATTATTCTCAGAATAACAGCTACCCTTATTGTACAGCTGGAACTGATACAATCACTATCCACTTATCCAGCTATTGTAAAAATGGATACTTACCTTCTTCCACATCACCCTGTTGGACCAGAATTATAGCTTGTTCATCAAGATTATCTGCAACAAGCCTTGTGTTCTTTTCAGTAATGCTACAACCTGATTCTGTACCAGGACAAGCCAGTTCATCATTTATCTTCATTTTTAAGTCAGTCTTGGCAGGAACATGCTGGTCAATACTTTTCTCCTGAGCTAAAACTTTTGAGAAAGAGGAAAGGATACATTAAAAAAAAATACAAGTGACCAATTAGTATCAGAAGAAGAAACCCTTATGAAGGATTCATACCTTCTTCTATGATAACTTGATCAACATCAAGTTTCCTATCAGCATCACATCTAGTAGGTTGCACATCCTCATCTTCCAGACAATCAGATCGCACATAGAAACCAGGTGCTACATCAATATTGTCTGAGAAAGGGAAAGGATACATTAAAATAATATATGTGACCAGTTAATATCAGAAAGTCTGAAGGATTCATACCTTCTCCTGCAAGACTCTGATCAATATCAAGTTTCTTATCAGCATCAAATCCAGTAGGTTGCACATCCTCATATTCCAGACAATCAGATCCCACAGACAAACCAGGTGTTAGTGGGGCCCTAGGTTTGTTTCCACCATCAGTTTCTACAGAAATATATTCCTCAGGCAAACCACATTCATGTTTACTCTCTCGTGTTGCTGAACATAGCTTAGGATTCTCAAGATCACCTGAGACACAGTTATGTATTATTCCCAAACAACAGTTAACCCAATAATAATAGAAATGGAACTAATACACTCACTGTCCACTTATCATAAAAATGGATACTTACATTCTTGTAAATCACCTTGTTGGACTTGAATTATAACCTGTTGATCAAGATTATCTGCAACGAATCTTTCATTCTTTTCAGTAATGCTAGAGCCTGATTCCATACCAGGACCAAGTTCATCGTTTAACTTCATTTTTAAGTTAGTCTTGGCAGGAACATGCTGATCATTACATTTCTCCTGATCTAAAACTTCTGAGAAAGGAGAAAGGAGAAAGGTTACATTAAAAAAATAAAAGTGACCAATTAATATCAGAAGAAACTCAAATGAAGGGATCATACCTTCTCTGCCATCTTCCAGAAAATCAGATCCGACATAGAAACCACGTGCTATAGGGGTACTAGGTTTGTTTTCACAATCAATTTCTACAACAGTATTTTCTGAGGAAGGGGAAAGGATACATTAACTCAAAATAATATAAGTGACCAGTTAACATCAGAAACCCTTATTGAGGATTCGTACCTTCCCCTGCGACGCCCTGGTCAATATCAAGATTCTTATTAGCATCACATCCACTAGGTTGCACATCCTTATCTCTCAGACAAACAGATCCCACAGGTGTTACAGGGGCACTAGGTTTGTTTCCACCAACAAGTTCTACAGTATTTTCTATATTTTTGGAATGGCTTTCTTTGCACGCTTCTGCAAACATAAGCTCAAGACCAAATGACAAAGGTCTTCCATCTGATGAACATACCTTATCAGCATTCAGTACTGGAAGAATACAATCATCAGCAGCACCTTCCAAGTGCAGACTTGTCAGATAAGAGTTCCCTTTGCTGCCCAGGCTGGGACATTTCCCCAGATCAGCAGCTCGAATGTTTTCTTCAGCATTACATTGAATTTCTGGATTAGTGTCTGGTTCTGATATTGGTGGGGCAGCTCCAGAAGCTGATCAATATTCAATAGTATGATAGTATTAGCAAATGACAAAGGCCATTAGTCAAGAGTTACACAAGAACCAAGGGTTGTGTTCAGAATAGAAAAAAAAATAAATAGGTCAGATAGTTATAATACTACAAATGGTAATGGAACATAGCCACAGCTGTTGCAGATAGAACAAACAAAAAGCCTATTAAAGACAATTAGTACAAGTAACCTCACAATTTGACATAGATGAACTCAGTATGTTTCAAATTGGTAACAAGCTGTCGAACAAGTATTAAGGCAATATTACCTTCAGCTGTCTCTTTAGTTAGCACATCACCGCCGTCATGTTGCAGATGTTTGGTGTGGAGATTGTTAGAAAAGATGTCAGTTAGGGGATTTTCTGCAGATTCACATGTGCTTGCTTCCCAACCGATGCTCTTTTCAACAGCTACAGGGCTCACTGCATATTTTTCCCCAAGCTCTTCAATAGGGGAAGCCGTAGGCAAAACATCTGGAGATTTCGCAAGTTTAAGGTAGTGAGTTGAAAATCATGGAACAAGATCATCAAGTAGTACAAGATCTTTAGGAAAAACAGGAAGAAATTATATGTCACGTTTGACTTTTGACCTTCCAATAAAATTGAAATCAAGTACCAATCAGCTGGCACAGGTGAATTCAGATATTTAACATACATATTATCTTCCAAATCAGGAAGTAGTTATGGATACAGACAGGACTAATTCAGTTGTACCTTTATCAGCCTCTTCAGTTATTATGTCAACATCATGTTGCAGACTTTTGGCGTGGAGACCAGTGGACATGACGTTAGTAAGGTTCTTTTCCCCAGGCTCGCTTTCATTTGCTACGAAGCCAACTCTCCCTTCTCCAGATACAGGGCTTTGCTCTCCAACGGTGAAATCAAATGATAAACCATCTGTGATTTTGCAATGGAAAAGGCTGCCTTTCAGTATACAACAAAACAGTAATAAACAAAGCTAATTACAACATCACAAAACCAATAAAGTAGTTATATGCCAGCTTTTGAGCATCCAAAGAAGATCAATATAAATTATAATATAATTATGATGATGATTGACTACACCAGATAAATTGACATAACTAAAGCCTATAGATTTAGCAATGCAGATAATAAATTAACAACTAGCATGCCATCACCACCCATGTTAACATCACCTTCACTCATCAATGCTTTGTCCTCTGAGAAACCACAATTGTGAGGGACTTGTCCTGCAATGCATGTTGATTGATCTATTTTCCCACTCCTTGCTTCAGATGAATGGCTATCAACAGTTTGAGTGTCAGAATGTTCCTGAGGTTGCTTACTCTTACTTTCATTTGCATTGTCACCAGATTCTGACCCAGGTATCACCACTGGTACACTCTGTGATGTGCAAATTTCATCAGTGAGTGCTACTGTTACAAGCAATGGACCTGAACAGAACTCTTCCCTTGTAACATGAACCTGACAAATTTCTTGAACTTTACTACTAGACTCCTTATTATACTCATCAGTAGCTTTGTGTGCATCCATTGTTGCATCCCTGATAATTATGTCATCATTTGCCTCCTTGACAGACATCGCTTCTTCTGGAGCAGTTGTCCGTCTCCTTTTTGAAGACCTTTCCTTTGAAGTTGTGGAATTTGATGACAGCTGTGTTTCCCCTGTGTTATCTTTTTCATTTGGAATTTGTGTGTTCTGCTGCTTCCTCCAGGAATCATTAGCTGAAGAAGATATTTCCAGCGAAGACCTTCTGTGCTTCCTCAATTTCAAGCCTTCTTCACCAACTCTTTCCGGTTCCTGTGTAACTATTTCAGTGTGATCAAGGCTCACCTTTTCATTAAGGGCAACAGATCTACGTGTTGATCTCCTCATAGGATTTTTTGCCACTTTTCCCTCATGAAGACCATTACTTTGTTCCTCAAGCGGGACTGCAGCAACAGATCGCCTAATTGGTTCCTTTACTTTCTGTTGCCTCTCATCATCTTGACATTTACCACTATGGAAGCCCTCCTTTCGGGATGTTTTACTATGATCTTTGTTCTCCTTAAGCATATTCGGAATAACAGACTTCCGTGTTGATCTTCTTAGATTCATCTCAGAATTCATTTCTGCTGCGATAAGTCCGCTATTGTTCTCAAGCATAGCAGGTAGAACAGATTTGCGGGATGAGCGCCTAGTAGGTTGCTTCACAACAAATTGCATCTCCGGATCTTTGTCCTTAGCATTTTGAATTCCTTCACCAATACCTTTGACTGGCATTACAGGTTTCCGCATTGATCTCCCTTCATGTGCTTCCATGTTCTTTTCTGAAATGAGACCTTTCTCTTTCTCATGCAATTCTGAGACAACGGATTTACGTCTCGATGCCCTCATAGGTCGTTTGGTTTCTGGTTGCTTCGTCGAATCTTGGCTGTTAGCATTCTGAATCTCTTCACCAATACCTTTGATATCTTTAACCGGTACAATTGATTTCCTTGTTGATCTCCTAACATGTGCTGCAGGGTTCTTTTCTTCAATTAGATCATTATCCTCTTTCTCAAGTGTAGCTAGGACAACAGATTTACGTGTTGATCGCTTAACTGGTTCTTTAACTGCAGGCTGCTTCTCAGCATCTTCAGAATGGTTTCTCCCTGATCGCCTCAATAGGGGAGCCTTATGGGCAGCAGCAATTTGTTCTTGATTTTTGTCCTCCACATAAGATGAAACCTGTAGATGCCTACGAGTAGGTGGCCTACTGGGTCGCGTCTTGTTTTCGAGCTGCCTGGCAGTGTGAGCTTCATCCACCATATTGTTGTTAGGCACATCTGAAACTGCTACATTAGTTCGTGCATCTATTGTCTTCCTCCTCCTCTTGTTCTCAACGACTGTTGGTGCCATTACAACAGGTGCTGTTGCACGAGATCTTGTAATTCTAGCTGGTACTTCCACCTGACAAGAATTCTGCACATCAGGCTCACTGCCTTGAGCCTCATCAACAAGTTTATTACTACCACCAGCTGCTTTTCCCTTCCCTCTCTTCTTCTCAACAGCAGGAGGCAACACAATAGCAACCCCTGCCAAACTTGACCTTCTCGTCACTCTAGATGAAACTCCAACCTGACCACTGACAGCAACACCCCCATCATCCTCCTGGTTCTTGCGCTTGCGCTTCCTATCAACAGCAACAACCTCTCCTAATTCCTCAGCCTCAGCAACGCATACTGAATTTCTCATGGACCGCCTCACCGGGACATCAGCGACAGCCTCTCCTATTTCCTCGGCCACGGTAGCACAAACCGAATTCCTCCTGGACCGCCTCACCGGGACATCAGCAACAGCCTCTCCTAATTCCTCAGCCTCGACAGCACAAACTGAATTCCTCCTGGACCGCCTCACCGGGAAATTTGCGCCCACCTCTGCAGAAATACTGTCTTCAGCAGCAGCAGCAGAGTCAGTACTGTCTTGAGCACACTTCCCCCTTTTCTTAGCAACAACAGGCGACCAGATGACCCGAGACCTCAGCCTCCTGGCCTTCCCTTGCTCCACCGCAAAAGTAACCCTCTTCGCATCGGCAGCATCTCCACCCGTTTGCTTCAGACAGCCCTTCCTCGCCGGCACTCCAGCCACCTCCACCTCCTCCGCACCAGCGGCCCCCTGCAAGAGCAAGGAAGCAGACCCAACGACACCATTACAAGAAGCACAATACCGCCAACCATTTGTATACCAAAAAAAAAAAAAAGGACACACACACACAAATCGAACGAACGCAGCATTTCCACTAGCACTTGGCGGCTCGACAGGGGACTGCTGCCTTACGGGGGTGGAAGTGGGTCGTGTACTTAGTCCTTACCTTGAGCGCGGCGTCGAGACGGGCGACGAGGTCGGCGTTGGTGCCGCCCGCGGGGAGGCCGTGCCACTTGCACAGCGCCTGGAGCTCCCGCCGCTTCATCCCCGCGAGATCCATCCCCGCGCAGTGCACACCTCTCTCCAGGCTCCAGCCCCCGCAGGAGATCACGACGGCCTCGCCATCTCTTCCTCTCCGGCGGCTCGGGCTCGGAATCCCGGTCTCGCCCGTTGGAATTGGTGCGCGACGCGACGAACTGCTCGCGGGCTCACTGTTTCGGCGGGACGGCGGCCGAGAAGCGAGAATCCGAGACGCCGTTTTCTGCGCTCCCTTGCCTTTCGGGAGCGTTGGATTTTGGGGGAGAATTGAAGTGGGGACGCGCGGCTGGCGGTGGAGGTGGGTGGGGCCACGTGGCGTGGTGGCTCCTCGGGTGGGGCGGGTGCTGCTGGACCGGTGGCGAGTTCGAACGCTGAGTGGTGGGGCCGGGGAGCGTGAGCGAGG